>JAYMSL010001646.1:0-16453 GCA_036897195.1 Plantago coronopus
AACAAAACAACAAACCCGGGCTTAGCCATCATTCTCAGGGCCCGGGGCCCTAAAAAAGGCGAGGCCCTGCGCGGGCGCGCAGCCCGCGCATGGCCTTAGTCGGGCCTGACAATCAGTCTCTATGATTTTCATTTTCTACCCCTTTGATCATCACGAAATCGTGCCAGCTTTGATCCATTTATAAGAAGATTATGTACACACTAGTCGATTTACTTGCTTAAAAAACTGTGGTATATCTAAACAGTACAACTTGTATGATTGACACACAATAATATTGTTTATCAATAAATATGTATTTCAAAGTCAAAATAGAATACTTTGTTCAAGTAATTCTATTTTAAATAGAAATAGATGAAAAAAGCGACAATTTGTATACTTATAGTACATAGATATTAGCCGCTTAGGACGTCGTTTAACATATCAGATGGTGAAGTAAGTATGTTCTATATGTTGAAAATGAATGGGTCCGGCCTTATATATGACATTTCAAGACTAAACTCATTCCCAGCCTTAAGTACTCGTCTGAATCAGGGTCTAAATGATTGATTAACAGGTCCACGAAAGTCTTAGTTCATGTATGTGTACAATGATGCATATAAAAGTTACGGGTCCGAATGCGAATAGGGTTCAGATGAATCCGCATCCATGTTCATTATAGAAAAAGCCTGAAGTATAATATGGTAGAGTAAATAAGCCAAATGCAGGTAATACTCTAGGTCTTATCCACCACTAATCCGAATGTGTTTTAGTTAATTTTAAGTTATATTCAGTTTTGTTGAAAATATATTAACCGAATTACTAATCTAAACTTTTCTAATATAAAATTGAATTAGATTGGTCTGGATATAATAATATTATAAACTGTACATAGATTTATACTTATAAAAACGTTCACTTCACTATCCCAAAACTAACTCACCAATCACCATTGATCATACCTTAAACATGGAACGTACCAAATTTTGAACTTTTTAATAAGGATTTGGATGAGATTAGATACATTCACCGCAAGTAAAACTCACTTGATTAAATTACAAAAAGAATATAAAGAAACAAAAAAGTATCTCCTCGTGATACATTCTTCTTCACCATTTTTCGTCCAATGGTCTAATACGGTCAACTAGAATAAGCCAATGGAAAATCACAAGTACCATCTCTCTGTAAAACAAAATTCGAATACACCCACCATACCTTTCCCCTAAAACAAATCTCACTTTTGTACTATCTTCTTCTTCCTTTTAACCTCTTCCCCCCTATAAACAAACCTCCAGCATTCGTACATTTTTTACAGAATCATTTCGAACTCCAAATCCTCCATTAACGACCTCCAGCTCAAACCTCAAATGAATACCTCCATTCTGCCTCTCATTCTCCTCCTCTTCCTCTACCCGCCTCCTCTCCATGCATACTCCGACCAAGACGCCTTGCTCACGATCAAGTCCTCCTTGCTCACCTCCGACTCCTCAGCTCTCAGCGACTGGACTTCGGAAAAGGACCACTGCTCCTTCTCCGGCGTCGCCTGCGACGCAAGTCGTCGTGTGATTTCACTTACTATCACCAATCTGCCTCTGTACGGAACAGTTTCTCCGTCGATTGGCCTTCTGGAGAATCTCAGGAATCTTACTCTGGCAGCGTGCAATCTCACAGGTCCGCTTCCTCTGGAAATGTCTAGCCTCACTCTGTTGAAGTTTGTGAACTTAAGTGTAAACGCTTTCAACGGGACGTTTCCGGGTGAAATTGTGGTCCGATACGCCGACCTGGAGGTGTTTGATGTGTACAATAACAATTTCGTCGGGAATCTGCCCGCTGAGTTTGCCAAGCTGGAGAAATTGAGGTTTCTGAAATTGGCGGGAAATTATTTCTCCGGTGAGATTCCGGAGATTTACTCGGAGTTTAAGGCGCTGACGTATTTGGCCTTGCAGGGGAATAGTTTGACAGGGACGATTCCGGCTGGTTTGGCTATGATTCCGAATCTGGAGGAGCTGTATTTGGGGTATTTTAACACGTATGATGGTGGAATTCCGGTTGAATTCGGGTCGATTTCGACTCTCCGGTTGCTTGATCTCGGACAATGTAACCTCACCGGTGAGATTCCGGCTTCTCTTGGGAATCTGAAGCATTTGCACACTTTATTCCTTCAGGTATTAGTACTATTCAGTAGTAGGAGCATCACATTCCTTGGTTTACTTTAATAGTTATATTTAAAAAGGAATCGCTGTTAATTGTGTTAATAATATTTAGAGTTTCAATTCAACACGGGATAAATGTTAAATGAGGATCGTTATTAATTCTCGCTTTCGCTATGCAATTAATCTTTTATTTTTATTTTTTAGTGTTTGTCAATTATTTTTTAGTAGTATCATTTATTCAATTAGGCCTTTTGATCAGAATGCCATTCATTAAAGTTCACTTGCGTTATTGATAGATAAATAATTTGACTGGATACATACCTGCCGAGTTATCTGGAATGGTGAGCTTGATGTCGCTGGACCTTTCGATTAACAATCTGGTTGGAGGGATACCTGATACTTTTGCTGACTTGAAGAACTTGACGCTGTTGAATCTGTTCCAGAACAAGTTTAAAGGTCCTCTACCCGAGTTCGTTGGCGACTTGCCGAATCTTGAAGTGTTACATATCTGGAACAACAATTTCACTATGGGTTTGCCGGAGAACTTAGGCAGGAATAAGAGGTTGAAGTTTCTGGATGTTAGTTATAATCATCTTACAGGGATGATTCCACCCGATTTGTGTAAAGGAGGGAGGCTGGAGACGTTGATTCTGATGAATAACTTCTTTTATGGCCCTGTGCCTGAGGTGCTTGGTGAGTGTAAGTCGTTGACGAGGATTAGGATCAAGATGAATTTCTTGAATGGGACGATTCCGAGTGGATTTTTTAGGATGCCGAAGTTGGATATGCTTGAGTCAAATGATAATTACTTAAGTGGTGAGCTGCCGGATGAGATATCTGGGAATGCTCTAGCGACTCTTGATTTGTCGAATAATTGGATTACAGGGAAGATTCCAGCGTCGATTGGGGGTTTGGTCAATCTTCAGGTTTTAGCTCTTGATACAAACAGGTTCTCTGGTGAAATTCCCGGGGGGGTGTTTAGTCTGAAGAAGCTCTCAAAGCTGAACTTCAGTGGCAACAGCTTGACAGGTCGGATTCCATCATCTGTTGATCGTAGTTCTCAATTGACGTTCATTGATCTGAGCCGGAATAGTTTGGATGGTGTGATTCCTGAAAGCATATGTGAGATACAGAATTTAAATGTGCTTAATGTCTCGAGGAACAGATTGGATGGTGAGATTCCGGGTGAAATTGGGCTGATGAAAAGCTTGACAATATTAGATCTGTCTTACAACGATTTTACGGGTCGAAGGCCTATGAATGGGCTATTTAGAGACCTTGATGATCAGTTCTTCGCTGGGAATCCAAAGCTCTGTTCACCTCGTAGCTCCTTCTGCCCTTCTGCTCGGACTACACATGATTCTCACATTAGTCGTGCTTCCAAAATTGTTTGCGTCATCGTGGCGATCGCTGTGTTGATTTCGTTTCCTGGAATATGGATAATGTACAAGAGGAAACGATTGGAGAAATCTAGAGCTTGGAAACTCACTGCTTTCCAACGACTTGACTGCAGGGTTGAGGATGTGTTGGAGTGCTTGAAAGATGAAAATATAATCGGTAAAGGTGGGGCGGGAATTGTCTACAGAGGGTCCATGTCAAATGGGACGGATGTTGCAATCAAACGCCTAAATACCCACAATCACAATGATCGCGGGTTCATGGCAGAAATCCAGACTTTGGGGAGAATTAGGCACCGGAACATCGTTCGACTCATTGGATACGTGTCTAACAAGGACACCAATTTGTTGCTCTACGAGTTTATGTCGCATGGAAGCTTAGGGGAAATGTTACATGGTACCAAAGGTGCTCATCTGCAGTGGGAGTCAAGGTATCGTATAGCTGTGGAGGCAGCTAAGGGGCTTTGTTACTTGCACCACGACTGTTCCCCTTCAATCATTCATAGAGATGTGAAGTGTAACAACATTCTGCTTGATTCTGACTATGAGGCTCATGTTGCTGATTTCGGGCTTGCCAAGTTCTTCCATGATGCTGATGCCTCCGAATGCATGTCTACAATTGCTGGATCCTACGGTTACATTGCACCTGGTGAGTTTTCTTCGAGTTCCAGGTTTAGTATTGCTTATGAGATTGGCATTTTAGTTTTAGGTTGTCCTGGAATTTCATTTTGCTAGTGAATCATGAACTTGGTACACCTGATTTACATCAAATTGCTGTGATTAACTCTCTTCTTCCGATTTGTAACAGAATACGCTTACACTCTGAAAGTAGACCAGAAGACTGATGTGTACAGCTTCGGTGTGGTTCTACTAGAACTGATCACAGGCAGAAGGCCAGTGGGAGGTTTTGGGGATGGAGTGGACATTGTGAGGTGGGTACGGGTAATATCATCAGAGCTTCCTCAGCAGACAGATGCAGCTTCTGTTCTAGCAGTGTTGGACCCCAGGCTCACTGGCTATCCGCTCATAGGGGTGGTAAACTTGTTCAAAATCGCAATGATGTGCGTGGAGGACGAAAGCTCTGCCCGGCCTACTATGCGTGAAGTCGTTCACATGCTCACAAATCCTCCCCCAGTTACCCCCAAACTCATCAGTCTATGATCTTCAATACTACTACTGATAAAGCCATAACTGATGACTCTGAGGTGCAGTGATTTTTGGTGTAATAAAATGACAGCTTAGTTTAGTTGTTTCTTCAAGTGTGTAATAATTATATTTTCACCATGTATAGTTGGGGAACGGTTATGTATGGATTATAATTATCTACTGGTACTTTAGCTCCAAGTTCATAAGCATCATATTACACTAAAAAATTCCTCCTACCCTAACATATATCGCTATGAAAAATCAAAATAAAAAGAAAATATATATTTGTTTAATGGATAAAGTATGAAAAAACTCATTATTATTCCACCAAATTTATGGTTGAACTAAAATTTCGATTCTCCACGACGTAACAAGAGATTACTCTCTCACTAATATTTACTATTTCATTTCATGCTATACAACTTGATGCCGCACTTCCTTAAATAAGAGAATTCACAGCCGCTACACATTGTAAAAAGTCGAAACATTCATCCTAATCGTATCAATTTTTTTTTGCCAATCTAATCGTATCAATTTTTACTTTGAACCTTTTCATATATTCATGTAAGTTCCAATAAGCTTCAAGTCTAGCGAATGTGAATCTTATTCTCCCTTTCTCATACCATAAAGTGACAGTTTTCAATATGCATAACAGCAAATTTAGCCAAGAGAATATTATCTGCCATTTTTTCACTCTCACTCATAATAAAAAGCACATTTTAGTTTAACAGTGCAAAAACTGATCAGTTCTGTTTTTCTTCCTGGAAAATTGCTAGACTTCAGTTTTTTTAGAGAATACCATGAGAAAATCTTCCATGTACTTCATCATCATCTACACTTTCTTTCCAGCAATTTCTCTTCTTGCATACGCCGATCTGGAAGCCTTGTTGAAGCTCAAATCATCCTTACTTGCACCCTCCCAGTCGGGCCTGCTCGATTGGGTCGCACCCCCATTGCCTTCTCCTTCTGCACACTGCAGCTTCTCCGGGGTCACATGTGACTCAAACAACTATGTGACGGCAATCAATATAACCAGTGTCTCTCTTTTCGGCATTCTTCCACCAGAGATAGGCCTAATCAACACCCTCACAAGTCTTACGTTCTATGCTGATAATCTCACCGGTCCTCTGCCTATGGAAATGTCGAATCTGACGTCATTGAAGTACTTGAACTTAAGTTCCAACAAGTTCAATGGTTCTGTCCCTGGAGGAGTTATTCTTAAACTGATGGAACTAGAAGTATTTGATGTTTATGACAATGGATTCACAGGAAATCTACCTTTGGAGTTGTCCAAATTGAAGAAACTTCGAACTTTAAAGCTGTCAGGGAATTATTTTTCAGGCGAAATACCTGATGAATATTCCGATTTGGAAAGCTTGACCGTCTTGGAACTGAATGCAAATGACTTGAGAGGGAAAATTCCAGGAAGCTTAGTGAAAATTCGCAACCTTGAGGAGCTCTACCTCGGTTATTATAACAAGTTTGAAGATGGAATTCCGCCTGACTTTGGGTTCATGTCTAACTTGCGAATACTTGATCTCGCACATTGCAATCTTTCGGGTGAAATTCCCGCTACTCTGGGTAATTTGAAGAACTTACAGTCCTTGTTCCTTCAGGCGATGACTTTGTTAATATAAACACCAATTATATTGCAAAATTGAGTCCGTCGTACTGAATGCTACATTTATATCTGATAGGTAAATAATATATCCGGCTATTTGCCATCAGAGTTGTCTGGTATGGTTAGCCTGATGGCCCTTGACGTCTCCATCAACAACCTTTCAGGAATAATACCTGAGAGTTTCGCTGAACTAAAGAGCTTGACGCTCATAAATCTGCTCTTCAACAAGTTCCACGGCCGTGTTCCTGAATTTATAGCTGATCTTCCAAATCTGGAGGTTTTACATATATGGAACAACAACTTCACGCTAAAATTTCCACCGAATCTTGGTCGAAACGGGAGATTGGTGTCCCTCGATGTCTCAAATAACCATTTCACGGGGCCAATACCTGAAGGCTTGTGTAAAAATCGGACGCTGCAGGCTTTGATTCTCATGAACAACTCCTGTGGACCTGTTCCTGAGGAGCTTGGTGAATGCAAGTCCCTGACGAGAATACAAATCAAGAACAATTTCCTGAATGGTTCTGTTCCATCAGGGATTTTCAGTCTGCCATTGTTAGGCATGCTTGAGATGAACGACAATTTCATCACTGGAGCTTTACAGGAAAATGTTTCAGCAACCGCTCTTGAGAGCCTTGATTTGTTCAATAATTCCATTTCTGGAAAAATTCCAGCCTCCATTAGGAATCCGATCAACGTCGGCGTACTTTTTCTTGACAGGAACAATATATCATGGGAGGTTCCAGTAGAAACTTTCGAAACTGAATTTGAGCAGAAACCTATTATCAGGTCCACTTAAGGAGTATAGTGACAGTTCCACTTGACATTCATGAACCTGAGTGAAAACAAGCTGGATGGTGTGATTCCAACGAATTTAGCTCGACTGCAGAACTTGAATAGTTTGAACCTGTCCAGAAATCAACTGGACGGTGTTATTCCAGGCGAGATTGGACTAATGAGAAGCTTGACAACACTAGACCTCTCTTACAACAACTTTTCTGGCAGACGACCGACTACTGGGATATACTGAGTGGGATGGATGATAGTTTTTTCAGCGGAAATCCTAAGCTATGTCCGATTGGCATAGCCATTTGTCCCTCAGCTTCGATTCCATCATATCGTTCCCACAAGAAGCATGAAGCAGAACTATTGATCATAGTAACAGTATTTATACAGATTGCCTTGTTCTAGCTAAGATATGCAATTTTTGAAAGCTGGTAATTGACACTATTAGATCACTCATCAATATGGAAGATGATGGAAAACTACAAATGAGCATTACATACACTAGTATTGAGTTCGTATCATATTCCACTCGAAATTCTTGTTTGACACATAACCCCGCTGTATATCGTTGAGAAATCAAAATAAACATTTCCATTCAGTGGATAAGAATTTGCTCTTCATGTAACAAATGTGAACAATCACTTATTATTCCGCCACATTTATGGTGTACTAACAGTTTTCGATTCCTCAAGATGTGCGCGCACTTCCTTAAATCAGAGAATTCACATCCGTTATCACATTAAAAAGTCGAAACATTCATCCTAATCGAATAACTTCTTATTTTTAACCTTTAGTTATACTCATGAGTTCCAATAAGCTTCAGCTCCAGTGAAAGTGAATGTGAATCTTATTCTCCTTTTCTCATACCATAAAGTTATAGTTAGCTCAACAATCATGACTGCTAGGAGAATATATGCTGCCTGTTTTTAATCTTTACTAATGTTCATCCACTTTTAATACTGTACATAGCAGTGCATAAATTTGATGTGTTCTGTTTTTCCTGGAAAATTTACCAGACTTCAGTTCCTTTGTCAAAATTTGATAGTATAATGAGAAAATCTTCCATGAACTTCATCACCATCTTTGCCTTCTTTCAAGCAATATCTCTTCTTGTTCACGGCTCGGATCTTGAATCCTTGTTGAAGCTCAAATCATCATTACTTGCACGCTCTCAGTCGGGCCTGCTAGATTGGGTGGTACCACCATCGCCTTCTCCATCTGCACACTGCAACTTCTCCGGGGTCACATGTGACTCCAACAGCCACGTGACTTCAATCAATATATCCAACATACCTCTTCTCGGCATACTTCCACCAGCAATAGGCCTACTCAACACCCTCACAAGTCTCACGTTCAGTGCTGATAATCTAACGGGTCCTCTGCCTATCGAAATGTCAAATCTGACCTCATTGAAGTACTTGAACTTAAGTTACAACAAGCTCAACAGTACTGTTCCTGGAGGATTGATTATCAAACTGACAGAACTCGAAGTATTTGATGTTTATAACAATGATTTCACGGGAAATCTCCCGTTGGAGTTCACCAAATTGAAGAAACTTCGAACTTTAAACCTGTCAGGGAATTATTTTTCAGGCAAAATACCTGATGAATACTCCGAGTTCGAGAGCTTAACAGTCTTGAAGTTGGCTGGAAATGACTTGAGAGGAAAAATTCCAGGAAGCTTAGTGAAAATTCTCAATCTTGAGGAGCTCTCCCTCGGGTATTTTAACAAATTTGAAGGTGGAATTCCGCCTGACTTTGGGTTCATATCCAACTTGCGAGTACTTGATCTCGGTCAATGCAATCTTATTGGCGAAATTCCAGCTACTCTGGGTAATTTAAAGAACTTGCAGAGCTTGTTCCTCCAGGTACCTTTGTTAAACACAGTAATTAAGTTGCTATATTTTATCTGTTGTACTTATGCTACTTTTCTCTTTGATAGATGAATAATCTGTCTGGCTACTTGCCATCAGAGTTGTCTGGTATGATAAGCCTCATGTTCCTCGACGTATCTGTCAACAACCTTTCAGGACTAATACCCGAGAGTTTTGCTGAACTAAAGAACTTGACGCTCATAAACATGTTCATTAACAAATTCCATGGCCGTATTCCTGAATTTATTGCTGATCTTTCAAATCTGGAGATTTTTCATATGTGGGACAACAATTTCACACTTGAATTACCACAGAATCTTGGTCAGAACGGGAGACTGGTGTCCCTGGATGTTGCCAATAACCATTTCACGGGGCCAATACCGAAAGGCTTGTGTAAAGGAGGGATGCTGCAGGCTTTGATTCTGATGAACAACTCCTTCTATGGACCTGTTCCTCGGGAGCTTGGTGAGTGTAAGTCCCTAATGAGTATACGAATCAAGAACAATTTCCTGAATGGTTCTGTTCCAACAGGGATTTTCAGTCTGCCATTGTTAGGCATGCTTGAGATGAACGACAATTTCTTCACTGGCGAATTACCAAAAAAAGTTTCAGCAACCACTCTCGCGAGTCTTGATTTGTCCAATAATTTGGTTTCTGGAAAAATTCCAGCCTCTATTGGGAATCTGGTCAACCTCAGTGTACTTTTTCTAGACAGGAACAATATATCAGGGGAGATTCCAGGGGAAATTTTCGGCCTCCAGAAACTTTCCAAACTGAACTTGAGCAGAAACTTGTTTTCAGGTCCACTTCCTATGGAGTATGGTGACAGTTCCCACTTGACATTCATGGACCTGAGTCAAAACAAGCTGGACGGTGTGATTCCAACGAACATAACTCGACTACAGAATTTGAATAGTTTGAACCTGTCCAGGAATCAACTGGATGGTGTCATTCCAGGCGAGATTGGACTAATGAGAAGCTTGACAGCACTAGACCTCTCTTACAACAACTTTTCAGGCAGACGTCCGACTACTGGGATACTGAGTGGGATGGATGATCGTTTCTTCAGCGGAAATCCTAAGCTATGTCCGGCTAACATAGCCGTTTGTCCCTCAACTTCGATCCGATCATATGGTCTGCATAAGAGACAGGTCGCAGTACTTGTGATCTTAGCAATATTGTTTGTACACATTGCCTTATCCTAGCTATGAAGGTCAATGATTTTGTTTTGTTTTTTTTTAAATGGCAAAGTTATATACATTATGAACGGATTTTTTTTTCTCTTTGAAACGACAATTTTTCTTATTGTATTAATTTAAAAAAAAGTATAAGAAATGATTAGAACAATTACAATTACAAAGAAGTTAAAGAATTCACCAAACCTAACTTTGATTCAACACCGATAATTATTATAACGTCAACAAGTTTCTATCATATCGAACAAATTATCAGAATTGAAGCGGAAACGAGTGAAAAAACAAAAGAGAGCTGAAAATAGTAATTTGTATGTATTGATAAAATCAAAAACCGTAAACAAATTACAAACTATCCCTAAGTATATATACTAGAAAGAAGACAAGATTACAGCTATTCTACGCGCTAATTACAACAGCTAAGTGATGCTGACTTTTGATTGCATCAATCCGCGCCTTAACCCCAAGAGGAAACGCAGTGATTTCTCGTTAAGCCGTCCGAATCGATTGCTTTGCTTTGTAGGGTTATGAACCCTAATTGCTTCCAATTTGGGGACGCTCCGACGCTCTACGCTCTGACGCTCTACGCTCCGACGCTCTAAAGATCGGTTATTTCTGTTACAGAATTCTGCAGATTCTGTTTCCATTTTCTTCTTAATCTTGCTGATTTCTTCTGTTAAATTGATCATGCTTTGAGATTCCCCCTCAAGATGGGAATGGATATCAGTAATTCCCATCTTGCTCAACATCGTTTTCATCAGATCAGAGGAGACTGCCTTTGTAAACACGTCTGCGAGTTGAGATTTGGTGTGCACATACTCTGTCTGAATCAATCCTACTTGCACCTTTTCTCTTATAAAATGTTGATCAACCTCTATATGCTTCGTCCTTTCGTGAAAAACTGGGTTTCTTGTCAAGTGCAGTGCTGACTGATTGTCACAAAGTAAAGTAGTTGGATCCTCTATGGTTATTCCAAAGTCTCGAAGTATAAATCGAATCCACATTACTTCACAGATTGTCTGTGTCATAGCCCTATACTCGGATTCTGCTGATGATCTACTGACTACTGTTTGTTTTTTAGTCTTCCAACTCACCATAGATTTTCCAAAGAATATACAGTAGCCAGTGAGTGATCTTCGTATGTCTTGGCATGCTGCATAATCTGCGTCTGAATAAGCAAGTAACTCATGGTTCTTTTCAGCAGAAAACAAGATTCCTTTCCCTGGACTTCCTTTCAAGTATCTCACAATGTGTAAAGCTGTGTCAAAGTGTTTCCTCGTAGGCTTTTCCATGTACTGACTTAGGACATTAACCGCATAGCATATATCTGGTCTGGTTAAAGTCAAGTACAAGAGCTTTCCAATGATTTTCCGATACTTTGACGCATCATCAAGTAATTCACCTTCTGTTGATAGCTTGTGGTTTTGCTCTATAGGAGTAGCATAAGGTTTACATCCCATCAGACTATATTCTTCAATAATCTCTAGTGTATACTTGCGTTGACACACGTATATTCCAGTTCTAGAGCGAGCTATTTCCAAGCCAAGAAAGTACTTGGGCCTACCAAGATCCTTCATTTTGAAATGTGTCTGCATTTGTGTCTTGACCTTGTTTATCTCATTTTGATCATTGCCTCCAATTAATATATCATCCACGTATACTAGAATGCAGATAATACCCTTCTCAGCTTTCTTAGTGAATAATGAATGATCGTTCTTGGATTGTACAAAACCAAGAGTTAAAAGTGATTGAGAAAATTTGTAATTCCATTGACGAGATGCTTGTTTTAATCCGTAAATCGACTTGTTGAGTTTACATACAAGGTTATTGGATTGTGAATGTGAAACCTTCGAAGATTCCCCCTCAATACAATAACCGGGGGGCAAGCGCATATAAATTGTTTCCTCAAGATCACCGTTGAGAAACGCATTATTAACATCCATTTGACAAATATGCCAATTCTCTTGAGCCGCTATGGACAAGAAAAGACGAATAGTGGTATGTTTGACAACGGGACTAAAAGTCTCGGTATAATCATACCTGTAACGTTGTGTGAAGCCTTGAGCAACGAGGCGTGCTTTATGCTTGTCCAAACTTCCATTAGCCTTAAGCTTAGTTTTAAAAACATATCGACAACCGATTGGTTTAGCTCCTTGAGGAAGTGAAGTGATAGTCCAAGTGTTATTTTCTTCCATAGCTTGGATTTCAGCTTGAATTGTTGCACGCCAATGCGGATACAACATTGCCTCGTTGAAAGAACGAGGCTCTTCTAATAATGACAAGGTGAATACATAATGTCTATGTGAAGGTGATAAATTATCGTAAGTAATATAGTTCGTAATAGGATGTGAAGTAGAAGCTCTAGAACGTAGAGTTTCACAATGAAAATCTAGTAATGTTCGAGGAACTTGAGTGACACGAGTGGAACGTCTAACTCTAGGTTCACTTGAAGAACCTGTTGTGGGTTGTGATGGTGAAGAATCCAAGTGTTCTTCATGATCATGATTATCCAATTCGTGTGGAGTGTTGACAGAATTAGGATTAGTTTGAATTGGATTTTGTGAAGAGATTAATGTTTCAGTGACAGAAGGTATTGTAAACTCATCAAACCAAGTAGGATCAACATGATTAGTAAGGTCTATACAATCTTGTGTATTGATTTCAGCATAGGGAAAAATGTCTTCACAAAATTTGACGTCTCGTGAAGTGAAAACATTTTTGTTTTCAAGATCATATAGTTTAAAACCCTTGACTTGTAAATTGTATCCGATAAATGCACACTTACGTGACCTCGCACCAAACTTGTGACGAAGTTCTTGCGGTATTAAAGCATAAGCAAGACACCCAAAAACTCGTATGTTACTATAACTTGGTCTTTGATGAAAGACAATTTCGAATGGAGTACGACCTTTCAACACGTCCAAAGGGGTTCTATTAATCAAAAATGCAGCCGTTAGAACTGCTTCACTCCAAAAATGCAAAGGCAAATGTGAATGAAATAATATGGATCGTGCAACATTGAGTAAATGTTGATGTTTTCTCTCGACAGTTCCATTTTGTTGTGGAGTGTAAACACATGATTTTTGGTGTCGAATACCATGATTATTATAGAAATCGTCCATTTGAAATTCAAGACCATTATCACTTTGAATGATTTTAATAGTGGTCTTGAATTGTGTTTGAATGAGTTTGATGAAACTTTGTAAAGTTGAACGTACATCCGATTTGAATGGAAGGAGATAGATCCAAGTCATTCGTGAATAATCATCAACAAGAGTAAGGAAATATTGGTGACCATGTAAAGATTGCAAAGAAAACGGGCCCCAAATGTCACAGTGCATAATGTCGAAACAAGCACGAGTCTTCTTAACATGAAAAGGAAATGATTCTCGTCGTTGTTTAGCCTTGTAACAGACTTCACAACTAGAGAAAGGAGAACTACGAACTACACTACTAACTTTCTCAATGGCTTGAAGCTTATCTAAGGGAATATGTCCCATTCGATAATGCCAGAGATGTTTTCTTACGCTACTAGGAACATGAGAAATATGCGAAAAACTAGAAACTTGCGAAACTTGCGAGAAACCTCCATTAACTTGCTCAACTGTCACACTTGCTTTCCTTGGAAACTCTACTCGAAACAGTCCCTTACACCTGTTTGCCCTTCCAATCCTCTTGGAAGAGGATCGAGTCTGTATAAAACAAGAGTCGTTAGAAAACAGAAGATCTATAACACCTTCGTGTGATATTTCTCCAATAGAGATTAAGTTGACTCTGAATGAAGGAACACAAAGAACATCTCGTAATATAAGATCATCAGTGAGTTGAATATCACCCTTGTGAGTCACTTCGATTCTTGTGTGATTTGGCAATTTAACGAAAGACTGAAACGTTCGAATGTTATGTTGAAACAACTCATAATTTGAAGTGACGTGATCGGTTGCACCGGAATCAAGTATCCAAATAGAAGTACTTGTGATATGTGAATTTGATTGAGTGACATTTGATGGACTGATATCAATATGAGATGATGAAAGTGAACTAGGGTTTTATTTGTACAGAAAATTTCTGAAATAGTAAGACTAGAATTCAGATTTATACCTGCAAATTGAATAGCTTCATCAACCTCTTCCTGTGTCATGTGATTGATCTCACCTTTCTCAAGCTCATTAACATCAACACATTCATTGTTCAGCATCTCCATCACATGCTTAACCTGTTGTGGAGTATACCTACGACCATGACCTTGATTTGAAACCTTTGTCACTTCTTGCTCCATATCTGCTAGTTGAACATTGTTTGCACTAGTGCCAGAATCAGTGGACATGTAATCTGAGCGACTTGAACTACCAGAAGAATGTCTTCCTCCACGTCGACCACCACGCATAGCAACATGTGCTCCACGAGAACTGTAGTGGCCAAAGCTAGGAGCACGAGTGAACTTGAAATCTGCGATAACAAGTTTCAACCAAATGGCCATCTTTCTTGCAGTAAGAACACTTCATGTGCTCTTTCTCCTTGCGTTTGTTGCTGTGATTGAAATGCATAGTTGAGCTCTCAACACCCAGATTCAGAGGACCACGAACTTGCCTTTGCCTCTCTTCCTGCAATACAAGAGAGTAAGCTTTGTCCAAAGACGGAGTTGGTTCCATGAGAATGATCTGTCCTCTGACGATTTCAAAAGCACTTGTCAGCCCCATTAAGAATTTAAACACATTATCAATTTCCTGAGTGAGAGTTAAATCGTGAAGGTTTCTGCATTTGCAAGAACCACAAATGCATCCAGGATTAGATCGATAATTCTTAAGCTCAGAAAGTAAGCCTGTGAGTCGAGTGAAATTTTCTGTGACCCCAAGGGATCCTTGAACAAGAGTGTCTATCTCGTGCTGTATCTGAAAGATACGCACGTTATCAGGTTGAGAATAGCGAATTTTCAATTTCTCCCAAGCCTCACGAGCTGTTCCTCCATGACTAATAGCATTAGCTATCTCTGGGGTAACTGAGTAAATCATCCATGCCAACACAAGAGAGTTACACCTCACCCAAGCTGGATGGAGTGGATCTGTGGCAGAAGGGGCTTCAAGAGAGCCATCCACGAACATTAGCTTGTTTCTTACAGATAGAGCAAGGGTGAAGAACCTAGTCCAAGTTTGATAGTTATACTGGTTGAGAGGAGGAGTAATAGCCACTGCATTGATCCTATCGTTTGGACCAATGAAGTAAGGGCTACTAGTATCAGAACAAGCAGCAGTCGGCGGTATGGTGGTGTTTTCAGGAGTGACATTGTTGTTGGTAACAGGGTTTTGAACTTCATGATTGCTAGGGTTTGGATTGCTAGGGTCTGGGTTTGCTTCTTCCATTTTTCAAGGTAGGGTTGGATGTTTCTGTGAAGAGTGACCTGCAAAGCAATGCAGTTTATATTGTACTAGGAAAAATACGTGATAAAGGATAAGGATGAATGACATAATGACTCAGCAGCATCACACAGAAAGGCGTGAGGAAGAAGACAACAAAAAACGTCTGCAGAACAACAGCAATGTTCAACCGATCTCTGCAATCAGAGATACAACTGCAGAGTGAAAGAAGACAAAGCAGAAGACGACGAAAGGAATCAAAGGTACAGAACGACCTAGGCTCTGATGCCATATCAGAATTGAAGCGGAAACGAGTGAAAAACAAACGGGAGCTGAAGATGGTAATCTGTATGTATTGATCAAATAAAAAACCGTAAAATAAATTACAAACTATCCCTAAGTATATATACTAGAAAGAAGACAAAATTACAGCTATTCTACGCGCTAATTACAACAACTATGTGATCCTGACTTTTGATTTCATCAGTCCGCGCCTTAACCCCAAGAGGAAACGCAGTGATTTCTCGTTAAGCCGTCCGAATCGATTGCTCTGCTTTCTAGGGTTATGAACCCTAATTGCTTCTTATTTGGGGACGCTCCGACGCTCTACGCTCCGACGCTCTAAAGATTGGTTATTTCTGTTACAGAATTCTGCAGATTCTGCTTCCATTTTCTTCTTGATCTTGCTGATTTCTTCTGTTAAATTGATCATGCTTTGAGAGGGTCTCCGTGAATTGGGTTTATCCGAAGATGATATAAGGAACATATTTAGGAAGGCACCGACTGTGTTTGCTGCGTCAGTGGAGAAGGTAAATAAAATTTTAGAGCTCCTGATTTCCACTGGCAAGTACACTGATGAACCGTCGTTACACTCTCACCAAAATAATATTTGTATTCTGCTAAGATTAACCTAATGCAATTCTTACTAGAACAGCGGTAAGGTAAACCCCAAG
>JAYMSL010001647.1:0-16447 GCA_036897195.1 Plantago coronopus
AAGGTGTATGTGTCTTTTTGAAAGAGTTTGAGAGCATTCTGTGTAGTTGGGTATTACTTGTTTGCCAGTGTTAAATATTCAGAGTTGATCGTATGATGAAAGGGCTATAACATTTTTGTAACACTGAAAATTCATTTGTCCAGTTATTTGCAGTATGATACATAGTTTATAATTCATGCGTGGAATATCATTTAATGCATGAAACGTCATCAATATTCAATTTCTTTCTTCATTACTACAATTTCCTCTGGAAACGAGGTATAGGTCAAAGCCTTTCTTATTTTAATGTACATTCAAGAGAATTCATGCATTTTCAAAAACTCCGGAGGAGCTAATTATACCCAAAATCTATCAGGTATCAGCCGACAGCCAACAGTGGAAAATTTTGGTTTGTAGGCCAGTTTCTGCAGAATGATCGTTCTGAATTTCAACTTGTGAGTGGACAGCATAAAACCCTGAGTCTTTACAATTTGTGGATTATCGATCTGGATTGTGTGTACAGATGTTGTTTAACCGTGTCTTTGAAATTCTCTCGCATATACACGTAGTTGTTTATATGGTTTAAGTGGTTCACAGTCTTTTGCTTTAGCAAAGTTCTAAGACGCACCAAGCCATCTGTTCCCCGAAATGAAGCTCTACGATATTTTCATGTAGTTTCTGTGATTTTTTTTAGACATGGGCCATAGTTTAATTACTCGTAGCCATGTTCCGTTAAATTAAACATTGATGAAATTGGCCTGTTAATTCCTTGCTAATAGTAATGTATGTACATGCAACAATAGACAGAATAACAATATGAAAAGAAAAGAAAATACATGCAACAATAGACAGAATAACGATATGAAAAGAAAAGAAAAGAAAAGAAAACCAATAGGCAAAAATGAATACAAGTGATTACCTGTTTTGTAGAAGTATTATATAAATCAATTATTTTACATCTTTTCATGATCCCATCTTTTCAAAAGAATAAATAAACAAGAAAGAAAACTATGAACCCAAATGATTCAGAAGACATTAAATAAAAATTACAGAGGCTTTATGCAGTTATACTCAGTTATGCAGTTATGCTATCAGTACTCAGTACTAGGTAACATTGTTAGCTAGGCCTGCAGGGTGGATTAAAAACGCAAAGAGTGAGTGAGAGCATTGCACGCTTAATGCATTGAATATCGAAATTCAGATGCAATTAATCGCAGGCACATAATTAACTGCAGGATGTACATTATCCATTAAAAGCATAATGACTTTCTGCATTCCAGTACTGTAATGCCTATATAAATCTGTGTTTCTCACATTCAATCCTATTCTATTCACTTTCTTGACACAAACTTGAGCAATTACTTGCAGTCATGGTTCAAATCCCGCAGAGTCTAGACGGTGATTGTACGCTTCCGCTTCCATGAATTCTTCATTAATCTTGTAGTTGTAGCTCCTCTCCTCTCCTCTGTTTTCTATTATATACAGCATTTTAGTTTAATTTTGTTTGTTTGTTTGTTTCTGAATTGTGCAGCAGTTTCAGAGGAAATTAGAGAGGTCTCTCCTTCGGACTTCATGGTCAAGATTGAGTCTTTCTCTTTGCTGTCGGAGAATGGTATTGACAAGTACGAATCTGCAGAATTCGAATCTGGAGACAACAAATGGTACTGTTTCTGCTTTAATTATGCAAAAATAGCTGTTCGAATATGAGAATTTTGAAGGCTTACATGTAAACTGGACAGGGAAGGAGAAATAACAGAACATAATATCAGATTCAAAATATATTGTATATCTAATCTCTGATGGTTTTTTTTTTTTTTTTATTGTGGTGCATTTCATAAGCCCATACTGATCGTTTTTTACTGTAATTCTTTAGGAGGCTCATAATTTATCCCAATGGACAAGAAAGTGGAGATGACAACGATCATGTTGCTGTCTACTTGGCTATTGCCAACTCAACTTCTCTGCCTGCAAGATGGGAGGTTAACGCCGTTTTTGGAATCTTTTTACATGACCAGAGGACTGACATGTATCTTTGTAAGAGAGGTACATTCTACATTCATCTCTAAATATGCGCTCCAGGTACAACTAGTACACAGATTAAACTAACCATACTTTATTTCCAGGAACAACTCGCCGCTTTCATGCTGCAAATACAACTTGGGGCTTTTCCAGGTTTATCTCAAAGGAGAGCTTTTCTAATCCGGCAAATGGATATCTGATGAATGACCAATGCATGTTTGGGGCAGAGGTTTCAGTGTTTAAGAGTCAAGGCCCCATTGAATGTCTATCCTTGATGAGAGCTGCAAATCCCTATAAGAAGTCTTGTAGGATTTCAAATTTCTCTGGGTTGGGGAATATTTGGAAATCTGACCCTTTTGTTTATGGAGGTCATATCTGGTAATTCTTTGATCACTTGATTAATGATTGATTCGATTCATATAAAAAGAATTACTTCCTTCTGTATTTGATGATTTGCACTCTTTATTATATAGGTTACTCCAAATTCACCCGAGAGGGAATGGTAATTGGCTGGGGCGCAGTGTATCAATTTTTTTGGAATGTGTTAGACTCGCACGTTCCTGTAAGAAAGTGAAGGCCTGTTACAAGTTTCGCCTCTGCAATCTTATCAATGCCATTCATCGAGAGAGTATGTGGTTTCCCTCTTTGTACCTAATTATATTATTGTGTAATAACAAAGGACATAACAAGGCTCTTCTTAACTCATCTACATGTCTTGGTCTCTTTTGATCACTCATTTGCAGAAAATTCCTCGAACTGGTTTGAATCTACTGCCTTATCATCCAGCTGGGGTTTTGGAAACTTTGTATCAATTGAGAATATGAAGGAACCAGAGAACGGATTTCTGGTTGAAGATTGTTGTGTCGTTGAATTTGAAGTCAGTATAGTTGCTCAATCACGCAGTCTATCATAAATTGTCCGTCTGGGTTTATGTTGCTGGAATATCTCTATGATGAACTTCCTTTCCAGTGCTAAGCATTTATCATAAATTGCATTTCCGTAGTTTGAATATCTCTGTACCGAACTTCCTTTCAATGCACCTTTGTGAACAAACTTTGTTTTCTCCCCCTATAGTCTTGGTACAACTGTAATTTTCTTCTTCTACAGATTGTGCTTCGGTACTGTGTTTTTATGCACATTTGCTAGTTATGTTCGCTGTTTGGAAGTGTGTTTTGCATGCAGCAGTTTCCATTTATTCACTTCATCTCAGTTTCTGAGCCAGAAAGGTCCCTTCTTTTAGCTGAATGTTTTTTTGGTTCTTTTAATAAATTTTATTTCTTTCTTTGGTTTGAGGAAATGGACGACAACATTTTGATACTATTGCAGATACTACATTCTTTCATCTATAGTTCTGTTAAAAAGCAAAATCAAGATGATTCTTTTAACCTGCGATGTGCAGTTTCAACTTTCAAGACAGTAGATGAATATATCGACTGCGTCTCTTGTCTGTGTAATATACACAGCATAATTTTGCCATTCTCTTTGCCAAAACCAATGCAAAAGAACAAGTAAAGGTCTAAGAACCAGAAAAATTCTTAATTCCCTTGTGATGTTTTTATAGCTACACTAGCAACTTCTCACTTCTCACTATCAGCAAAACAACAAGCAAAGAAAGAAAGAATCAAGAAAATGACTGCACAAAACGCTAACACGGCCAGCCCTAGACGTTAAGTTTTAACATACCAATGGAACAACTTATGGAAAAGGAATTTACAGTTAGATGAAACCCTATATACCCAACAAAAATCTCTGATGCACTTCGGCTGGCTGTTTCCTGCTACTCCAAAGCTTGAATATTATGTCGTTCACATACCCTTGTCCCATTCTCATTCCACCAAATCTCAGCCTGCTGTTCTGTGAAACGTTTCCTACTGCAGAAAATGTAAAACAAGTTCAGCAGTAAGAATAAGGGAGATTTACCAAATTGTTGTTTTCGTGAAAAGAGAAGTACCTGAAACGAACACGTCTAAGTTCATTAACACCGCTGGGTAAGGCCACAAGAGTTATGTACACACCGGGCTCATCTTGTATAGTTCGCTCTGATCTTTGTACTTGAGGCTTAGTTCCATTAGATATGGATGGAGTTCCATTAGAGACAGGAGTTCCATTAGAAACAGGTGGAGTGGTTGAACTCTCAGCAGATCTACTATTAGGAGAGTCAGTCAAGCTACTCTCATTCGATGGGCGACCAGTACCATTTGTTGTTTGCTCATTAGCACCTAACTTACTCCCGGAAACTGGTTGGACTCCTGCAGCCATCTCCTTTAACTGCCACAAGTTTCATTAGGTTTCACTTTAATTCTAAGAACTATTTTTATTTCATACAAAGCATATAAGAACAGAAAGGCTAGTCGCCAAACAAAGCAGCCCACTCATCCTATTTCATGCAGCATAGTTTTAGTTGCAAGATTGTAGAGATTGATAGATAGATTATAGGAACAGAGCTCAAGACAAGTTCGAGCAAATTCCCAGTTGCCTTGTTTTTCCTTTTATAGAGTGTAGTTAGAAATTAGGACACTTGGTAATTTGTATCCTTGAGTTCTGTACATAAATTGGCTTTACTTCAAATTAAAGCTCACTACTCTCCACAAATTGAATAAAAATGAATAGACGCCTGTAGGAAACCAAGAAGCTAGACTTGGTATCCAAATGAACTCTAAAATGATGAGAATATGAATAATATCCTTCAACCAATCACTCACACCATGAGTGTATCACCAATTACCAGACACACACATTCCAGAAATAACTTAATTGGCCTAAAGGTATTTCCACTGGCTTTCCACTGCCTGGCATCTTAGGAGAAGACACATATAGTAGCAAAGGAGTCAAAATTTCGTGATAAAAATATAAATTTAGAAAATCATTTAGAGGAGACAGAGGAAAGAACAAAATAAGAAAAGAGACAAGAAAAAGAAAGAGAGAAGACAGATGAATTTGATGACTGTTAATCTCATTAAAACTTGAAAATTGAAACAAAAACTTGAAAAATGAAACAAAGACCAACCTGAACTGTGAGAGACTTTATCACTTCTTTAGCAGCTTTGCTTTTCCCAGCTTCATCTGCTGCCTGTTTAGTAACCTCCTGTAATTGCTTTGATTTTAATTCCAGTTCCACTTCTAGAAGTTGGGCTTTGGTGGTAAGTTCTTCTACCTAATAATATGAAGTCAAATTATTAAAATTAAAAAAAAACATGAATAATATACAATGGATTGTATTATCTTCACATGTAAAACCGATGTTTACCTGTGCCCTTAAACTTTTGACTTCCTGGCTAAGTGTATCATTTTTACTTTTAAAATCATCTGTACTTGCTTCCGTTGTCTGAAACAGGAGCAAGGGAGACATTGATGCAGAACCCAAAGGGTTCCACTTTCCCGGAGCAGGAGATGGTGACCGGGATGCTATTCTAGAATTAGGAACAGAAAACGAAAGTATACTCCTAGGAACTACAGTCGGGCTAGTTGGTGATTTTGAAGAAGTGCTTGGCCTCTGAATATCTCCATTCTGAAGAGGAAAGAGGCGGGTATCATTCAATTCAGATCTTCCATTCGCTGTGGAACTTCTTTCCGACTTAAACGAGTCAACAGACGAAAGCCTCGCAACTTGTCCAGGTAAACGATGACCCGAATCCTTTTCTGTTAATTCGCTGGGTTTACATAACGCACTTTCAGTTCTTACCTTAGGGAGTCGGTGAACTGGTGAAGATTCCATGGCCTTCTGTAATTTGGTAAAGCAATCATCACAAACACGAAACGGCTTGCTCGAGTTGGGAGCTAAAGAGGCTTTAAGAGACCTCCTGGAGCTACACGCATTGCAGAAAACAAGCCCACAATTATAACAGTTGTGACGCTTTCTTCTAAAATTGAAGGGATTCCGACAGCCAGAACACAAAGAATTGTCAGCACTGCATATCCATTTATGAAGACATATAACAGCCGTAAAATTAGAGCCACACGTGATGCTCTTTGCTTGTCTATCCTTCAAGAAACTAACAATTGTAGGCACCTTCCTGTCTTCATTATCACCATGGCCAAGCTGCCCATTTGAACCCTTACCCCAAGTATATACTTCTCCTTTTGCAGTCAAAATTGCAACATGATGTGCACCACAAGCGACATCTTCGACAGAACCGTCCCCACTGTAACCACCAATACACAACGGGGTCTTTCCATCTGCTCCGGGGTTCCCAAGTTGCCCGTGACTAGTACTGCCCATGGTGTACACTCGCCCCGAAGTCGTCAGCGCAATAGTATTATTGTTCCCACATGCTACCCGGGAAAAACTCACATCAATCAATGAAGGAATACATTCAGGAACTAGTCTCGCTTCATTATCACCATGACCAAGCCGGTTTTTGTCCCCATCGCCCCAGGTGAATAACTTTCCATGTGAAGGACCACTTTGTTGTTCTGAATCTGAAGATCCATCTGTTATTTTGACAACTGCTGCAGTGTGCCATACGCCACATGAAACGATATCGGTCCGTAGTCCCTTTAATGCCTCTACTTCTCGCGGAGTAGTGGCACTAGTACGATCTCCATGGCCTAGTGCACCAAATGTTCCATCCCCAAACGTAAACAACTGGCCCAAAGACGTCAAGAATGCCGTATGCCAAGGTCCACATGAAACAAATGACACTTGTAAACCATCAATTGGTCTGTCAACCCTCTTTGGGATCCAGTGGCTTGCCTCACTCCCATGTCCTAGCAAACTGCCGTTTAACGAACCATCACCCCAAGTGTACAGATCACCTGAACGAGTGATGGCACAAGTGTGATACTTGCCACATGCTAACTTTTGTATGTTCTTCCCGCTTAGTGTTTCGATGAGCTTCGGGTGTAGAACATCTGTTTCCACTCCGTGGCCCAGCCGCCCTCCTGCTTCCTCACCCCAGCTGAAGATTTCGCCTTGTTTGGTGGCTAAAACTGCATGTCTTTGACCACACGCAATATTTTGTACATCAAGTACCACAGTCGATTCTAATGCCTTTGGCAACAGAGCGTCGGCTCTTGGATTAGATGAACGATAATCTTTACCGCAACCACCCCCCATCATACCCTCCCCGATGCCTTCTCCCCAGATGAAAACGTCCCCCAAGCTATCGAAATCCTCATTGCATGAACCTTGACTTGATGAACTTACAGCACTAGATAGACTTGCACGGATTGTTTCAGCACCTGAGATCCGAGTGTTTGAACTGTCAATGGAGGCAGTTGATAGTACAGTGGAGACTGGTAGCGAAATAGAACTCTGTAGCGGTGTGGGAGTTGGTTGTGAAGTAGAAGAGCTTGCTATAGATTCTGCAAGCTGAGACGGTTTGGTTGTTGCAGAGAATGACACAATGTCGGAGAATACTTTGCCCCATCTGCTCTCATTTCGTAGAGTGTCAACTTGGTCCTGAGGTGAACTGTATTATTAGTAAATCAAAACTAAGACAAAGTCGGTATACTAGATGCTTATGCCTCAGCTTCTTCCTCTTCTTCCTTTTTGATATGTATATATGAGAATAAATACAAATGGAACTCACAAAGGAAATTGACAGGTTAGACCTCCGACCACGAGGACTATCTGATGGTACCCCTTCGCTTTTTGTCTCAGATCTTAATTTCTTGTTGCTACCACGTGCAATTAGAGCTTTTAAACCAACAAACCAAACCTCAGCTTCATCCTTGTCTTTACATATCTGTCAAAGTTAGAAACAGAAACATGGATCAGATACGATGAACATCAAATTCATTTATTACACAAATAACAGGTCAATCATGTTTCACAACTGCATAATGATGCATATATGGCATGTAGAAAAGCTCGAAACTCACCAGATCAAGGGATCTATCCTCAAGTATGAGAGAAAATGATTGATACTCTTTCTCAGGCCGAGGATACCGCTGAAATATTTGCTGCAAGCAATAATATACATTATGTTTTGGAGTATCAAACCGTAGGTTTCAATTCTGAAAAGGAAAACGAAATAGAAGTACTAAATAGTGCCACGATACCAAGTATAAGACGCTCATATGAATAATCTAATATTGCAATAAAATCAACACAGGGAGTGATTCTAGGCATCATACACGTTGGAAGTTGAATCTCAGTTGGCATATCAAACAATGTATAAATGCTAAAATGATTTAGATCACACTTACAGTCCTCTGTCCAGGAATTATCTTTGAGACGTGGCATAGCTCAAGTTTTTTCTCGTCTTTTCCGTAGTACCAAATCAGTTTAGATTCATCCTGCAGCAATTCAGATAATTAAACAGAAACAACTCACAGGTGCACCCTTGTACTTCCATGCAGGAAATTATGCCATTAAACATGATTCAGTATTAGCATAGAATGTCGATGAAAAATAAAATCATGGCCAAATAATAAAGCATAAAGCAAAGGGGGTCGAGCTTGGGAGACGCAGGTTTAGGTGTATATTTATATTTACGTGATAGTTTGTACTTTGTAATAGCTTGATGCTTCAAAAAAAATGCAAAATGACTTATTAGGTACTTTTTGTTTGGCGAGAAGCGAGAACCAGCAAACATTAGATGGTCAAGATACCATGACCGCAGAGCATCAAATACAAGTTGGATGTCTATACTAAATATCAAGCAGCTGGATTAAAATTATCAATCGAATTTCCAAACTTAAAAAGCAATTCACTATTTATATCGCATATTTGTCAAAATGAACAGAAACGAAAGTCATGTATGTCATGAATTCTACATGGAGAAAAGTTAAGGCCAAATTTATTCTGAGAAAACTCACAGCAGAAAGTCGAAAAGGGCAAAACTTTGGCTTCCCCCTACGCCCATACTTCAGCAACTGTGCCCCTTTCTTTAGAGCTGTGATGGCCTAAAACAGAAAAAGTTTGTAAGAGCCAGCTTCCCACAAATGCAAATCCTAAAACTAAGAGCATTACATACAACCAATCAGTTGTACCTGGTCAATGTCTCTCTCGACGACGCTAGACCTCTGTAAATCAGCCATTCACGTTGCAATATAACTAGGTATAAAAACAACAATAACATGCCAGTTAAGCCAAAACCCATTTGAATTATCGAAACCGAATGCAGTATCCCTCCTATACCGCTCCATATAACACACAACCACAATTCCAAGAGTCAAAATTCAACCTCCTCATCAACCCCCTTCACGAAACTCCCAACAAGATAACCCCCAATACCTCAATACACTATCTCTCAGCTCAAGCAGAGGCCTTTCAGAAATTCAAACACACTAAACTCAAGAAAATGAGTTCTCAGCTCAGAAACAGCTCTACAGAGTCGCCAAGAAGACTATTAACCAAAAAGAAACTAAATTCCCTGACTCATTCACATGCATTCTGGAAAAAATCTAAACCCTCCTCAATGGCCTTAAAATAGAGACTGCGCAATTGCATTTGCGTCTCTTTGCTGACAATCTACAGAATTATGGAAATAAAACAACAAAAGGGAAGAGGGGTTATCTTTATCCTTAATCTGTGAAGTCGAAATGCAATTTTGGGCGAAAAAGAGAACAAGTTTGGCATCAAGAAACAGAATTGGGTTGTTGAAATCAAAAGGGTTTTTTGTTGAAGGGGGATTTAAAAATGGGAGGGGTTGAATTTGTGAGAAGGAACCCTCAAACAAACGTGCATACCCTTTTGCAAATTTCTATAGTTTTTTTTTAAGATTTCTGTTTCTTGATTTGTTTTCTCTGTTGATGTCTATCTGTCTGTGCAATGCATCTCGAAATCTTATTTTTCTCAAACACTCCATTTATTCCGGGAAAATGCCATGTCATCAACTGTAACTCACTTTCCTCTACCTGGACTTGATGATTCGGATCTTTGAGTTTCACTTTTGTCTTTTTCTTCCAATAAATATTATATTTTGTTAAAAACAACCACTTTATTTAATTTTGCTTTTACATATAAAGCCAAAAAGTAATCTTCAACCAATGAATTATTTCCAAATTGTCGCTCCGATAGTGCAATTGGCCCCATTCTTTGTTTTTGTCCATGTTTAGTCATGCAATATTGCTTTAGCTAATCACTTTATCTTCCCTTTTCATTTATTTAATAAAAATTTGATAGAGTTTTCTTTTTACACAATTTCTCGTTTTACACCATTTATTATTCTCTTAAATGTAATCTAGTCCTAAATCACAAGTCATACTTTTATACATACAAAATAGTGTATGCTAATTATTGACGATCAAACACAAGATGTGTTATATGGTATTAGTATCCGATTTGGTTTATTATAGATCACTAGAGGAATTAGTTCACAATTCCATTAAAGGACAAGTCAACAAATCTTCTACTACTAATTCTAAGCATCTAAACAAAGTTAGTTCACTATCTCATCCCTTTTTCTCGGACCATCTTTTCTTTCCATTAACGCATTTACAAAAAATTTACTTCTCCACTGCTAAATTTAGGTCTAGCATCATCTAAAATTCTAGACTTCTCTCCTCCAATATTCTAAATTTAAGCTTATTTCTTTAAACAAATATAGGCTCTGTTTAGCAAAACTAGCTGATAAGCTAGCTGGAATTCATGTTACATTTGTTAGTTCCTGTGTACAACTTATTTTTACTTATATAATAAGATTTTGTTATCTTTTATTCAAACTTTATTACCACAATAAATTGATTAATAAGTTGGTTAAATATGTTTTGTACTTAAATGTTATATGTATTACACGAGTATTCAAGATAATAAGAGTATTACGCGAGTATCCGTATGGCATGATACTAGTATATATACAGTGATGCACTAGTTAATCATGTGTGAGCAGTTCATTAAGGAGCTATTATGTTCCCTGATGGGATTAAAAGCGTATTGTGTCTAGGGCCAGATTATATGAAAGATTTAGTATACAATATCATATTCGGTTGCACAAATAACATAGAAGACTACTTAGGTCAATTACACTATGTTTCCTCTTTTTTTTTAAAAAAAAAAACGTAAATTATGGTTTCATATGTGTTTTATAAGTGCATATAAATTTCATTGTTGATTTCAGGTGGATAAATGGTTATTTGATCTAATAATTACATGAAGGATTCCAATCCACCCCATTTTTTCAAGATGTGAATCAACCTTTTAGCCCGGGTCAGCCATATTCAATGCCTTTGACCCCAAAATTTGCAAGTGTACAGAATAAGGGATTAGTACATACTAAGTATTATAATTCATGATAATTCATCTAATACTCATTATAGAACAGCCTTAAAGGCATGAGTGTGGGATTAGGGAGCCTTATTCCGTTGGCGCATTTAAAATCATTAATTCTATCAAACAAAAACAAAGTTATTTAGAAGTAACTTGTGGTTGAAGAAACAACGAGATTATTTCAGATAAAAATGTAAATCTTATTTAAGGATGGACAAAGTAATTTATATTTAAAATTAAATCAAATAGAACTTGAAGACTCAAAATTTTCAGCATATATGTTCCACAGAGATTTTCAACATATATGTTCCATAGAACTTTTATTTTCAATCTTCACACCTAAAAATATTAAATAAAATGGTCGATACATCAATCATTTATTAAAATCGAACATGGTACAAACAACTTATGTACACATAGTTTTCATTCGCTCAATTAAAATAATTTTTCATTCGCTCAATTAAAGTAATTATTGAACACAGTAGTATTACTATTTGAATTTCATTACAGATATTATCGAATATTACTCGACAACTGCAGTAGCTAGCACAGTTATCTCAACCTTAATGTTGCAAGTATCGTTCACAAGGAACCCACGGTTCCTGTCCCTCAAAGTACGGGTCTGGATGAGTCTGCGAGGTCCCTGGCTAACACCCGCATATTTGAACCAATACTTCTCTACAATTCAATAAATTATAACAAGACATTAATTATAACAATGTGTGAGAGTAAACACAAACGATAATGCAGAGGTTTGACATCAGCATATCACATATCTTACCAATAAACAAAACAATTATGCATATCATACATTAATATGCCAAAGTTCATTAAGGACAAGTAGCATAATGCAAATCATAGTAGGTAAATACACAGATGCCTCGTTATTCGTACCAATAAACAAAACAATTAGGCATATCATACATTAATATGCCAAAGTTCATTAAGGACAAGTAGCATAATGCAAATCATAGTAGGTAAATACATAGATCCCTCGTTATTCGTAGATACATATTAATCAATATTATGATAAATAAAAGGTAAGTATGGCATCTATGGAACTCGACCTTTCTTTTTTGAAACGGTATAATGTTATTAACCAACTATATTCAAATTTACAAGTAAAAGTCCATAAGGTATGCACACAATCCTCCTAGACCAAAACGGACTCGAATCATGTACGTTATACTTAAAAGTTTAAGTACACCATATTAAAATTAAAGAGTTTCAGATGTACGCACCAGATTAAAATTAATGAGTAAGTTTGACACATAAATTTTAAATTGAATTGAAAATTAATTCGCACTAAGTTGAGTATTATAACGTATAAGATTTAAATTGAATCGAAAATTAAATTACATTTCTATATATGTTACGTGTGTGCTAATAGCTTGTAATTATTAACTATTACAACAAATATACTTTATAGTTTATCGTTTCAAATCATATTATTAGGTGATTGACCATAATGTCCAACCCTAACGAGATGTCAAAATCTTAATTATAATAAGTAAACTACAGGAAAAATGCACAAAGAATTGTACTAATTAATATAAGTGAAAAACTATTACTTACCCTTATGATGAGATTGATATCTACCGTCACGTTGGTGTTTGAGCAGTATGTCACATTCAGCGTATACTTTGTGAGTAGTAGTACCAAATTTCAGAGATATAGAGACCCATCGAGTTAACCCTTCTTGAATAACATTGTGACTTACCTCCCTGGATATGGAAAATCAAACAAACAAACAAACAAAAACCTAATTATAAACTAAGTGAAGCCTACTCTATTCAGGTAAGATTCAGTCTTAAAAGTCAATTATTTCCTATATAATAAATGGAAAATCCACCACTTTAAAAAATGTAGATACATTTAATTTGATTGTTTTATTTTTGTATGAAGGTTGTTGCAAGTTATAACAGAATGTAGGAGTATCAATCTATTTGTACTATATATAGTTAATTAACTACATACCATCTATAGTTTCGAGCTTGCAATGGTCCCAATACCCTTTCATACCCTGTTTTTAGACCGGAGACTTTGAAGATATTATACCCTTCGGTTGAATGGTTTGGATCTGTGATCAAGGACAAAGATTCTGTGATTCTGTTTGTCGCCCAGACTGTAACCTCTGCCCCAAACTTGCACTTGCCGGCTTCTAAATATACATGATCTCTAGTACCGCGTAAGCTTATCTTTGATATGAATCTGGAAAATCCAAAACCAGGAGTCGATCTTCCAAAGGTACATGCAACATTTCCTAGAAGTATATTCATTAGTAACATGAGTATAAAAAGGGCAAGACAAGAGTACACATTTAAGTGTTTTTTTTAATGGATAAATATAGACCAAAAGGAACGCAAAGTACAAATTTAGTGCAAACGGATTGCACCAATTCTACAAAGGGCAGATTACATCCAGTACCCCTCTTAGATTTTCTAATTACACCTGGATCCTATTAGATGAAACAATTATACAAAAGTCTTAAATCGATTTTTTTTCTAAACATATTAACTAAGTAACTAAACAAGCCTTATACAATTTTTCGTATCTTTATCCTTCAAGTTTATAAAATTAAATTTTAACCTTTATTTACAAACTTTATTCAAAATGAGTCATCTTCTCCAAATAATTTTCTTCTCCAACAAAACTCCATTAATGAAACATTGAGAATGCAAGATCCATCTTCCTCCTTTCTTTCTCCTTCTTCCTCCTTTCTTATTTCTCCTCTCTTTTTTTTTTTCATTTTTAAAAAAAAATTGGTCGGAATGATTCCAGCCACCTCGCCCAACGAGATGACATCTCCGACAGGGCTGTTTGGCAGCCCCGATCGGAGCTGCCTAGCAGCTCCCTTCGGAGCTGTTAACAGACAGCTCCCTTCGGAGCTGTTAACAGACAGCTCCCACCGGAGCTGTCAGCTCGCCCAGATCTGGGCGAGCTAACAACTCTGACGGGAGCTGTTAAGGCAGCCCCGAGGAGCTTCCTAACAGCTCCGATGGAAGCTGGCCGAAATGATTCCGGCCATTAAAAAAAAGAAATACGAGGAAGATGGAGAAAGAAAGGGGAAGATGGATCTTGCATTTCAAGTCATCAACATCAATGGAGTTTTGTTGGAGAAGAAAATTATTGGAGAAGATAACTCATTTTGAAGAAAGTTTGTAAATTAGGATTAAAATTTAAATTTTAAAACTTGAAGGATATAGATGTGAAAAATTGTAAGGGGTGAATATGCAGTTATAGAAAGTGTAAAAATTGCAAGTTAGTTCAAATAATAAAGATGTATTTGTTGTTGTTTATTAAAATCTGAATTTAGGACTTAGGTATTATTGTTTCATCTAATGAGATTGGGATGAGAAACGGTCATCCAGTAGGGGGTATATGTAATAATACCTTCTACAAAACAACAAAAAAATGGCATGTGTTATGCGTGATTCAACTAAACAATCATAACCAAAACAGTGAAGCCAAGAAGTGACCAAGACAAGCAAAATACTTGAGAATTGGGGTAATTTTCGCTCTAGAATTGGGGTAATTGGTCTATAGTATCGCGTAATCTTATCTTTGATATGAATCTGAAAAATAAAAAACCAGAATTCCATACTTAAGAATTGGGGTAATTTTCTTTTTGAAAGTGTTAATTCAAGTACTAAAGAGCAGAATTGTTAAAGTTGTTAAATGACCCGAGCTAAGTCGAGCCGAGTATTGTGATACTGAAACTTGAGTACAATTACAAACCAGGTCGAACCCTCGTTAAGGCTCGACCTGCGTGACAGTAATAGGCATCGTCCAATTTTAGCACTATACCTAGCCAAAATTTCGCTCTATTGTTGACATGACAGCCGAAAAACTATTTTTCTCTCCAAAAATACGTATTTACCAAAAAAGAGTACAGTTAAACAAGATATGTGTCATTGTGGTAATAAATCTCCTACTTAAAAGAAAACTTATAAATTATATATTCTTTTTTATTCTACAACAATACACACACATCACATACATATGTGTGTCAGATTAAGAGAACCAACTTAATATTTCTTAGTTAATAATACAATAATATATAATAAAATGATAAATCATAGAACAAATAGTAATGCTATATAAAAACAAAACATTTTCCCATCTGTTTTTATTTTATTTTATTTTATTACATTTCCAATGGAGCTTTTTCTCTCATGGAAGCTCCAAGGAAATTAAAAATAACAAAAATACAAAAGTTTTTTAAATATCTACTACAACTATAAGTCCTGCAGCCACCTTCTTCCTGTCCTTTTGGTCCTTGTGGATCGGAAAGAGGAGCATAAGGACCAGAAGGACATGAAGAAGGCGGCAGGACTTGGAAGATATCTATTTGGTGAGGCATGGTTTTGGAAGTGATGTGGAAATCCAATCCCCGGTTACTCCGTTGTACTCTTTTTTCATGCGAGGGGTTTTATCCCAATGGGTTTTCCCCTCGGAGGTTTTTAAGGAGGCAAGGGTAATCGGCTCATCTATAGATTGGGTTTTGGTTTTCCCCTCAGAGGTTTTTAAGGAGGTAAGGGTAATTGACTCATCTATAGATTGGGTTTCGGCAGGAGTGTATGGTGTGAATGATCTGTAGGAGTGGTATTGGTGATGTTTATGTTTCGAGCATATCAGATGATGTAATTATAGAGGTCAGGGATTGTTTTGAGGAACATATGTAAATACGAGGTTTCATATGATATAAAATTTTGCCGTTTCAAGAAAAAAAAAACTACAATCACAATCATTAAATGGGCCCATTACATCTAGACCCCATTACCAATATTTAATGGGTCCATTACATCTAGACCCCCTCTTAGATGTCGCAATTACACTTGAGACCAATTAGATCATCAATTACATCTGGATCCACGAAACCAATTTTTTTAACTTCATCAACAAAACAACCAAACATGGCCTTAAACGAATTTTCAATAATATCCTTCAAGTTTTAAATTTTCAATTTTAACCCTAATTCTAATTCACTTTTCATAATTACCACTCCATCTCAACCTTCTTCCTCCTCCACCTTCTTAATTTTTTATTATTATTATTTTTTTGAAATGGAAAACTCCATTAATGGAGCTCAACTTGAGCTCCATTAATGGAGCTTTACAGCTCCACGGTGGAGCTAAACAGCTCCGCCATGGGAGCTCGAGCTCCACTAATGGAGCTTTTACCACTTGATCACTCTTACAACTCTCATCAGACCCGGTCCTGGACCCATGTAGTATGTTCAACCGCACAGGACCCTCAAATTTTGAGGGGCCCCAGTCCAGGTCTGTGGCTTAT
>JAYMSL010001648.1:0-16445 GCA_036897195.1 Plantago coronopus
GGTACAGTCGATCTATTTAGGTTCGTTTATTTACGACGGTTGCTTGATTCTCATATGAATTATGTATCAACACCATAAAACTGATGCATTTTTTTGCCTGTGTACATGAAACATGAGTTTCCATTGCATCTGAATTATGGATGTATTTTTGCTTGTGTTTTCAGTCAGCCTGGTTGCAAATGATTATAGCTTTTCATTCAGTTAAACACACACATTGAAAATTATGTTTGTAAAAACAGATCAAATTTATGACAGGTACATTGTAAACTGATGCAAAACATGTGTGCAGAAATATTCTGCCTCATTAAACTTCTATCATTCAATAATCTGGATTTTACCTAGTGTACACAAAACTGGTGCATACAATCAGTATTCGCATAAGAAAAACGAATTAATCTGTCCTTTCGAGTGTTCTAGTATACGAGTCTTCAACAATGATAAATGCATATGCATTGAAATCTGTGGATGACATTATTACCAACGCATCTAACATTAGTCGAACCATATCTCTTGAAGCAATCGTCTGCACAAGCCATGAGATCACAGTGTGTCTCTTGCAATGTAACTCTGCATTTCTTTTTCGCCTCTACATCAACAGCAGATACAGACAATGCAACTGCAACAAAAGCTTAAGAATCTTTATACGACATCGATAATACAATACGATACAACTAGAGGAAATAAGGTAAAGAATACATACTGGCAGAGACTAGAAGGAAAAGAAGCAAGATAAGCTTAGCCATTGATTTGTACTGCAAAATACTCTGATGCTGATAGCTAGGATACTTCTGCAGGATGATTATGCAATGGTTTTTATAGTGTAGAATACTTCTTTATCTCTCCTTATATATATGTTTTAGATAATATGCATTAATGAATGATTGATTATTGAACTTGACACATATTTCTATAAGATTATATAATATAGCTATAGAAAGGTAATAACTATATGTATATTCTATATATAATCTTAAAAAATGAAATCACAATATTTTCAGATTATGCAATGATTCTTGGGATTTTTTTTTTATTTTAGATGATTATCAACAATATAATTAATATTATGACATTTTCATCACAATATTGCAATACCTTCTTTGACAAAAAAAAATCTTGAAATAGGCTTTCATTTGTAGTATATTATGTATTACATTAATGCTAATTGATCCAAATTATGTTAAAGCTGTATAATTTTATCTTTTTGCTATAATTGAGCATAGTTGTAGATAGTGAGTATTGGTTCGTTAATTAAGCCAATGTATGGTGCATTACTTTTAAAATTATCAATGTATGTTTTGCGTTTCATAAACTTCTCTTCTTGCTTTTGGTTCGGTAAAATGATGCATATTCGATAGCCTGATCTGCAGATCAGAGCAGATATATCTTATCTCCTCAAACTTCTTTTATTCAATTCACAATAATCTGAAATTTTACAAATTAACACACACACTGAATCACTCGCACACAAACTGCAGGTGTATACAATTAATCCAGTATATAATGCATCATTATTTACCTAATATGATGAGAATACATCTCTCTTTTCGAGTTTTTCCAATATATCGTGCATAAACTCAGGCAACTTTAACAATTGTAATAGCATATGCATTGAAATCTGTGGACTATCGGATTACCAATGCATCGAACATTAGTCGAAGCATAATGGGCAAAGCAAGAGTCCATGCAAGCCATGAGATTACAGTGAGTGCGTTGCATTAAGACTTGGCATGTTTTTCTCGGCTCTACTTCAACAACAGATGCTCTCACTGTCACTGCAAGTACAAACAACATAAGCTTCAGAATCTTTTAAACATCCCGAGCAAACTAAAATAGGATAAGGCCGACTTTTCTAAGAATTTGGCTACTACTCCTATTTAAAGAATACATACCAAAGACTAGAAGGAAAAGAAGCAATAATGCAAACTTAGCCATTAATTTCTCCTGCAGCAAAAAACAATAATGCTGATAGAATATTTTGCAGGATGCTATTGTTTACACAATGGCTTTTATAGTATAGATTGCTTCTCTAGCTCTGCTTCTTTGAAAAAAATATATAAAATTAAGAAAAAAAACTTCTAGAGATAAGATTTCATTTGTAGTTTTTTGCAACTTGAGTACCTTTTTTCTTTTTTGATCAACAATATTACAAGTTTATGGTTCGATAAGTGAAGCAGGAGTTAAGTGTAAAGGTAAAAAAAAAAGAAGATTTTTTGGGAAAATGGCAAGGTAAAGGAATGACTCAATTCTCCGACCTATTAGTTGGATATGAAGCGCTTTAGTTTTTACCAACTAAGCTGCGTTTCATTGTCGTAATTAAAGCTCACAACAGAATTTAATAATAATTCGTGTGTGACTAAATTAAAGATTACAAGTGTATAGGTAAAACATGCAACATAAAGGTTAGAGAAGCACGTATGTATGTGACAAAAATGGTCTATTATTAGCGGGTAGTATATATACTTTGTATGCGAGTTTGCCGCGAATCACACCAGAACCCAAAAAAACAAAATAAAGAAATTCTTGTTAAACCAAAATAGAGAAGAAATTAAACAAATTTGAAGGAGGAGAACAAACAGAGGAATTCTTGATTGATTTTCCTCCATTTCATCTTGTTAGCCATCATTAAGCATTTCATTACAGGTTTCAATATTTCGATTTATATTATTATTACTATTATGGGTTTAATGTTTGTTAAAATTTTGTTTTCTATGAATTGATTTAATGTAACTAGCTAATAGAATTTAATAATATTTTGATTGTTAATAAATATTTTCTCTGTTTTTGTAGGAATTGATTAATGCATAGCTAGCTAATGAAATTGTGTATGTTGAGATTTGATCATCCTTGTTAGATTGTTTGATTCAATCATTAATCAAGAATTCAACAATGTTGTGCTGTGGAGGTGGAGAAGAGGAGCCTTACCCCAATCCTCCGCCTAACCAGAGCACCGCCCCGCCTAAGGCCGGTGGCACCTATGGCGGCGCCGCTGGTGGTATGTTCTTTTACATTTTCTCATCCCCCTCTGTTTCCTTTCGAAAAATGGATATTACGCCTTCAAGGTGCAATACTGGGGAAATTTGTTAAATTGTTAGCATTGTGAGAGGAAATTTGGATTAACAATTTAGGAAGAATTTGATCAATTTATGAGTTGTAATGTGGTTAAGCAAAAGCAAAAATATTGGTACATATATTTGTAGTTGAATTGACATATAACTGAACATTGTCTGATGAAAATGTAATAAGGTGGAGATAGAGCAGAACCAAGAACTTCCAATGCAAGAAGTGGAGCTCCGAAGAAGGATTTGCCAATCGATGTACCGTCTATACCCTTGAGTGACCTAAACAGACAGACCGGTAATTTTGGTACGAAAGCTCTGATTGGGGAAGGCTCGTATGGTCGTGTGTTTCATGGCAAGTTGAGCGATGGCCAAGATGCAGCGATCAAGAAGCTAGATAATGGTTCACCTGAGCCTGATCCCGACTTTGAAGCTCAGGTACGTACAAACAAGCATTTGTGTCTCCGTTATAATTTGTTGCAAAATGTAAGGTAGAAAATGTGACGAATCGCAGTTATCCTTGGTGTCGAGGCTTAAGAACGAGCATTTTGTGGGCTTGATTGGATATTGCCTAGAATCGAACGAAAGAATCTTGGTGTACGAATATGCCACGTTGGGCTCTTTGCACGATGTCTTACATGGTATGTTGAATTGTTTGGTAAAATGTGAACATTTTGTGGTAATGTGATCATGAGCGAACCAAGATTTCGTCTGATGTAGGTAAGAAAGGAGTGCAAGGAGCTGAACCTGGTCAGGTTCTGAGCTGGAATCAAAGGGTAAAGGTAGCTTATGGTGCAGCAAGAGGCCTTGAATTTTTGCATGAAAAATGTCAGCCTTCGATTGTCCATCGAGATGTCAGGTCAAGCAATGTCTTGCTGTTCGATGATTTCCTTGCCAAGATTGCCGATTTTTGCTTGGCTAACCAAGCTTCAGATACAGCTGCTCGACTACATTCAACTCGTGTTTTGGGAACTTTTGGCTACCATGCTCCAGAGTTCGTTTCCAGAACTAACTTTTCCTCTCATCGATTCATTTGCAGACAGATCTTATAAACGATTGCATGAAGAAGAACTGATCTTTGTTTCCGATTCTTCTGCAGGTATGCTATGACAGGGCAGATCACTCAGAAAAGTGATGTTTACAGCTTCGGTGTCGTTCTTTTGGAACTATTGACAGGGAGAAAGCCAGTAGACCACACTATGCCCAAAGGACAGCAAAGTCTTGTCACTTGGGTAAGTTGAGATATTTTTCTCTAGTAAGAATTGATTCGTCGTGCTTATTACTTCAGAGTTCCCTAAGCGTTCGAAATTTCTCCAGGCAACTCCAAGATTGAGCGAAGATAAAGTCAAGCAATGTGTTGATCCAAAGCTCAATGAAGATTACCCACCTAAGGCTATTGCTAAGGTCCCAATCTGTACTCAATCTTCACTTGTTTGATCAGAGTGTAAAACTGAAACAAAATGCACTGCTTATCTTGTTTGATCAGACATCGATTTTTAGAAGTAATGTCGACATGTAATCATCCGTTTTATGTTCCTCAGATGGCTGCAGTTGCGGCACTATGCGTGCAATATGAAGCAGACTTTCGGCCAAACATGACTATCGTCGTAAAGGCACTGCAACCGCTTCTCCCAAAACCAGGAGCCGATTCGAACGCGTAAAATGTTGTATTAATGTGCTTGATAGGAACCTTTGTAACATGAGAGATTCTTGAAGGTGTTGCTGCAATAGATTACTGGATTACTGATGTTTTAAGTGGAATTACAAGAGTTCAGCTCAGCAGCAGTATTTTGTGGATGCTATGATAGAAACTAATTATTGTTCTATGTTAGGAACCATTTTTGAAATCTAACATTTTGTCAAGTTAATTTAATTTATGTATGTATAGATCAAGATTACAGTTTATTGCATTTCTTTTCCACTGTCTCTCATAACATTTCTTCAAGCAGTACTAAAAGTTTCAGCCCTAAACTTTGCACTAATTGCATTAATTCTAATATGGTTCGAATTATTTAACTTTACATTCCTGTCTATGTTGAAACAATGTTTTAGTCCCTGAACCTTCTTTTTGTCAAAAACAAAGTATTTTCATATTTTAAAACGAGTTCAATTATTACATTTGGTATACAATATTATTTGGTATATTTATAGACGTTAAACAAATGATTAGTATTTTATATTTTATAAAAAAAGTCATTTACAGTCCAAACGATATGATTACATTTGAAGTATGTTAATTAGAAGTCAAAACCAAGTTCGAAAAATCATTGCAAACAATATGACAACCGAGTCAACTCCTTTTTCGACTTGAAAATATTAAATTGATTTTTTTTTTTTTTTGAAACAATAGATTTAAAGGTAGTCGAATCGAGGTGCTAAAATATAATAAGTGTGAAAGTATAGACTAAAAGTGCAACAAATTGGAAAGTTGATTGAATTTGTGAACAAAATCAAGACTGTGGCGAAGCCCTGATTGAAGTTCAGACGAAGATGGAAGACATGGTGTGGAACCGAGAAAAGGTGCCCATGGTGATGAATCTTGTGAGCAGTAGACTGGCTCAGAGAGACCTAATTTCCCTATTGCTTGTCAGTTCTCCTGTTCACCGAAATCTCAGTTCTAACCCTTCTTTATGGCTGGTAAGCAATTGAATTATCTTGGCATGCATCTAAATGTATATGAAGATGATCAAGATTTGCAATTTTAGATTGTGGGTTGTGAGTTTTGTGATAAAAGTTTGGAGCTTTTTTTTTGAGCTGATGCTTAGTTTGCTACTGTATGGAAACTGGGTTGTATGCTTAATTTTGTACTGGGAACTGGATTGAATGCTTAGTTTGCTATATAAGAATTGGATTGAATGCTTAGTTTGCTATATAAGAATTGGATTGAATGCTTAGTTTGCTATATAAGAATTGGATAATGGATTGAATGCTTTGTTTGCTATATGTGAACAGGATTGAATGCTTAGTTTGCTATATGAGAACTAGATCGAATGCTTTGTTTGCTTTAAGGAATTGGATTGTATGCTCAGTTTTCTATGTGCATGGGAGCTGGATTGTGTGCTTAGTTTTCTTTGTGTATGGGAACTGGATTGTATAGTACTTAGTTTTCCATATGGAATTGGATTGTATGCTTAGTTTGATACAGTATATGGGAAGCTGGATAGTGTGGTTATGATCGGTTTTAAAACGTAGGATTTTTGCATGAAGTGGTTAAATGTAGACACTAGACACGGTTGAAATTGACTTCAGTTTGAGCTGAAGGTTACCTTAATTGGTTTTAGAAATTATATGTTCAGTGATTCGGCTACAAATATGCTATTATCAGTTATACTAAATGGAATTAGATTGAAGTAAATTTTAAGTTTGGTATGAGAGTAGTGACTTTCTTCTTACTAGCTTGCGAATGCAAAAATGAAACACTCTGAGGTTATCTTCAATATGATCTTTGACTCTTACTTCTTTGTAGACTCTTGAGTTCCGTGAAATGAACAAGGCTGGATATCGCCTCTTGGCAGCTCTCTCATTGGTTGGTGTTTTCACTTTCTCGTTTCTCCTGTGATGGTGTTTTTCTTACTGGGTTGTCTTCTGTAACTTGGAACCTAAGCAAGTATCTCTTTGCGGTGATGTTATGATTGCAGTCGAGGTACCAGAATGTGAATCATATTAACCTCGAGTTTTCCAATGGTCTTGAAGATAACCATCTCGAGATTGTCAAGAACAAGGTACTTTACAGCTCGCTCCAGTTATGCCAGCATGTTAGTGTTATGAAATTGTAGTTCGAAGCTCCATGAAGACAATAGTTTGTGAAGAATTATGCTTTTGGACTAAATTGGAAACTATTGCATATTTGAACGTATTGTAATGTATCTTGTAATTTGTAGCTTTTGACAATGACCCTGCTTTCTTTTCTTCTTAAATGCCTTTTCTTGTGGCTACAGCATGGAACTTCCATTGAGAACCTAGAGATCCTTAATTTGAATGGCTGCCAGAAAGTGTCTGACTTGGGGGTTGAATTCATAACATATAATTGTCCGAAATTGAAAGTCTTCTCCATTTACTGGAATGTAAGGTACTTGTATACGTTTGCCGTGCTTAAATGAGTTACTTTCTACTTTTAAATACCACAGTTAAAGACCCATATTTGTCTCACTTAAGAGCAATCCAATTTCAGGGTATCAGATGCTGGCATTAAGAGCTTGGTGAAGAACTGCAAACTTGTGATTGATTTGAACCTGAGTGGTTGCAAGGTTTAGTAACGATATTTCTGCATCTCAGTTCTTTGCGTAAATAGATGCTTCGTCTAAATTGGTTGCCAACTAAAGGTTCTGTTTTTGACAATTACAGAATGTCACAGATGAAAGTTTGAAATTGATTTCCGAAAATTATCAAGGTTTGCTGTTTTTGAACCTCACAAGGTATGGCAAACTTTCTGTTCCCATACTTGTAGAGTCATATTTCTGAACTTAAGGACTTCAGCTTTTCTACTTTTTAAGGAACTTATTTATGGGGCATCACATAGTGCCTGATTTTATCAGTTGATTGCCAATCGAAATACCATATACTAGGAAACATGAAGAGGATATTTATACAATGTACTACAGCCTTCAAAGTCTACTACTGGCTTTTTGTATGATTTGAAATTGTTAATTCGGAATTAAATTGACAAAGTGATGTGTCTTTTACTCAAAATATCCAACATCTTGACCACCTCTTAACGTCGATCCATCTGATGGATGTCCCAGATGCATCAAACTGACAGATAGAGGTCTGCAAATGATATTGGCCAACTGTTCCTCTCTTCAGAGCTTGAATCTTTATGCGCTGTCCAGGTAATGATGCAAGATCCTCTTTTCTCGGTCTAGTCTGCAGTTTCTTGTAGTGATCATCGGTGATTGTCATGTATCTTATATTTCATACAGTTTCACAGATATAGCTTACAAGCAGATATCCCTTTTGACACATCTTCAGTTCTTAGATATCTGTGGTGCTCAGGTATGACTTAGTTTGCAATTGTATCGTCTTTAGCCAGTCTGTGATAATTTACTTATCTAACGAATAAATTTCACTTTCCATGTTGTATTTCAGAATATATCAGATGAAGGACTTTCTCACATTGCCAACTGCAAAAACTTGACCTCTCTCAATTTGACTTGGTATGCGAAATGCCAGTAACAGCACTAATACCGACCTGAAAAAAGTATAAGAGTATACCAAGTGATGTGCTTGTCTTCTGTATTTATAGGTGCGTGCGAATAACTGATAATGGGATCATTGCGATTGCAGAAGGATGCAGATCTCTTGAATATCTAAGGTGAGATTTTGGATAGTGCGCATGCACATGTGCTGATGGCAGATTACCCAAATTTCAGGAGTATTGGAATTTTCCATTACATGTAGTGTGACCTATGCCTGTTTAGAATCGAAAGTTTTAACCTCTAGATTCCCCTTGATTTTTTTCACGTAGGTTAAACATGTAGCTCTAGGCAATTGATGTGTATCAAACAATATATAATACTCGAGCCTATATATTTTTTACTGCTGAAACAGATCATTTTTGTTTTAATAATACTGAGTAGTGAGCACTGAGCACAAATGAAGTTTTATAAGTATATTAATGTGTTCTATAAGGTCCAATATGTATCTAAGTAGCTCTATAAAGCCCGTATACTGATTCTAGGCATTTAGCCTTGCCTCCCAGTAATTTATTTACTGTGTAGTGTGTACACAAGTTCGGTAATAACTGATGTTCAAGACATATTTATAAAGGAGCATATAATTGGAAATGATTATACTACAGTATATCTTAAGCTTGGTATGTTATATCCTGCAGCCTGTTCGGAATAGTTGGTGTTACAGACAAGAGCTTGGAGGCCCTCTCAAGCTTCTGTTCAAGTACTTTAACAACCCTGGATGTCAATGGCTGCACTGGCATAAAGGTATTTTAACAACCCTGGATGTCTATGTCGCAAAACATAATTTGAATGTGACCATTTATGTTATTTTAACATTTGTATGCATTTGCCCTACAGAAACGCAGCCGTGACCAACTGCTTCAGCTGTTTCCAAAACTTGTGTGCTTCAAGGTCCATAGCTGAGTTCTGAAACAGTGTGATCTTACTTTGATGTAAGTGTTCCTGAAGCTCTCTTGGCCTGCTATATTCGCAAAAATCTCATAAATTGGCTATTGTTACCCCTCTTAAATGGAATGTCGGGATGTAGTGGATTGTATATGAAAGAGAAGTATTTGACTATCTTATCCAGCATCTATGTAGCTGATGAGAAGTTGCAATGGAGAGTATCCTGCCAGCAAGGAGTTACATGGAGTTCAAAACCGATTGCAGGACAGATCCATTCTCAACTCAGGGCACGTTGAAGTGAATTTAATCGAGTAGCTTAAGTATCTTACATAGCCGTTAGCATGTTGTGGCTTCGACATGTTGTCCTCTACAGAAACATGTAGTGCAATGAGAGGCCCTTCATAAACTCATAAACTACAACTATAGGCTATAACATTCTTCATTTGATCATGTTTTGCTCAACTGTTTGATTGACAACTGGCTGGTATTGCAGAAACTTGTAAACTTATCTGAAGCAGGTAGTCGAACAATGTCTGCATAGTTGGTTTATGACTTTACAGAATTCTGGGCGTCATGACGTTAGTTACTCGCTCTTCAAGGAGAGAAATGTGCCTATAATTGGCACGATGCAACATATAACAACCAAAATAAACCAACAGTTTGCCCACAGAACAGAAGGAAAATAGTCTAAAAAGAAAAATGCTCGTATTCAAAAGGAGCTCATAAAACTCGACTGAGAGAGTAAAAACGGAGCAAGGGGGTAATAATACCTCCAACTCTCCAAGCAAGTCTAGTACACAAGACTTGCTTCTCTCTGTTCTACATTTATCCTGAAAAGTTACAACATCATCACATAGCACATCTGACATTACCTATACCTTCTATCTCGGGTAAAAGAAAAAAGAAAAATAAATTAGGCATACATATTCGTTTTCCTATGAGATTAAACTGGTAGGATATAATGATACAAGGGAGAGACTTTCGGTAGTCTACTGGTACACTTCAATATCCTTTGGTCTCTAATAGCACCGGCAATTTTTCAACTTCTTCTATAAGCAAGACCTGCAGAATACAAGAGTTGTTAAATTCATTGTTGAAGCTTCTGACATTTGCTTGGACTTGCAAGGAAAAATAACCGGAAGCCTAAGCATAAGTCAGGAGTGCTTTCAGAAGCCCAGCAAACAGTTCCTCATATACTCATTGTGGAGAAACGGGGTGACATTCATTTCATTTACGACGGAAAGAAATTAACACACCTGTTGTCAACGTCTGGTCCTTGGTTTACAGCGGAATTCTGCTAAGAGTGCGATGTGATCTGAAGACCATTCTGGGGATGGAAGACCAGTATCTTTCCTCAAGCTCTCCTCATCCAAGAGCTCCAATAGGGACTCCACGGTTAAGGTGTCGGCTACAATGACAAAACGGTGAATCAAAACATAACAATAAACCAGATACCTATCAATTCATATGCAGTAAATAAAAGGGTAAGTTTATCAACAGCAGGCACAATTTTGTTATACCTGAATAGAATATGTAATCGTTGGTGCAGACAGCTTCTCGAGTGCAGTTAGTAAATCGAGGTTCATGTGTAGCTGGGTCAATTTTCCTTCGCTGTTCTAGGCCAAGACCAAGCCCAATTCGAGCTAATGACGAGTATGCACTCACCTGAGGAGTAAATATCACAGGTTAATACTAAATACAGTCTATGTATAACCCTACACAAACTTCACCCAGATATCAGATGTGCCTATACCAATGGTAGCTGATGATTTAATTTGCTAGATGGGTGAAGAATTCCGAGAGGGTCAATAGCTAAATCCGGATGATTTTGATCAACTTTCCCCATAGCAAGAAGGCAGTGAGGAGCACTGCAATAGAAAACAAGTAGATGATTTAGCGCCATCTGAAATTACAAAACTGTGTTAGATGCATGGCGCAATATATTAGTGCTAGAATAACCAAAGCACCTTCCAGGAACCGAGTTGAAATCCCCGCATACCAACATTGGAATGTCAGCACTCGAGGCAATTTTTTCCAGGCCTTTTACCAATGTGTGAACCTGACAATTTGACGAGACTAAGTTTAGAAGAAAAGAAAGGATCATCTGAGAAATTAATTGGAAGGAAGATAACAGAAGGGAGGATGTCAGCAATACAAACCTGCCAGAGCTTGACATCCTTCAAGTCCTGATGAACGTTTATATGTGTGTTTGCCTGTGTTTCATGAATATAATGCAATTTGGTCACGTGCTGTTTCATTACCCGACTAACCAGTAATACAAATTCAGAAAAAAGTCAATAAACAAATCTAGATACAGAAGAAGAATATCAAAGAGAATGTATCTTGCTCTTCCAATTTAATCAAATAGACAACTAATTATCGAGGATAACAAATCCCAGTCTTGTGCAGCTTATGAAAATATCAATGCAAAATATATCTTACCACACAAACAAGTTGGCGCTTCGCAGGATTATCAATGCTCTGGTTATTAAACTTGGCTTCCAAAACCACAATAAGCGCTATGTTGTCCTGTATTAGAGTATCGTATGAATAAAATAATAACTAACAAACCATAATACGATTATAATCCCAGAATGCAGAGGTTGCGAGCCACGTGGAAAAGTTTGATTAAAGGAAATGATACCTTGAGTAATCTGTTTAAAGCATTTTTCTTTTGAGTGCTGGGAAGTAAAGCATCAGTTAGTGACTGTGCAGCTTTGTTAAACTCAACCTGCATTTAAGAGCATTTGTGAATAAAAGCATAGTAGATGGAGCTCGAACAAAGAACAAATTATGCAGCTCTTACCTCGTACTTCTTGACGTGAGCGAATCTATCACGGCGGAAAAAAGTTGCACACCCATCAATATTCGCAATGTTCCCACCTCCTAAAACCTGCATATACATTGACCTCATGTATCAATAAAAAATGGTCAGTTAGCTTATAATAGTCAAAAGGAATTTTTTACCAACCTCTGCTGTTTTCTTTTTGAAAAGGGCTTGATAGCCATGCTTATCCAGTTCAGGTGCAAAAAAATCCTCGAAATGATCACTTTGAACCTGACAGAAGAAAATGGAGATGAACAAAGTAAGTCTTATCAGCGAAAACATTTTAGGCCTAAACAACGCAAGGAAAAATTTGAGATGATATTATTTGGGTACCTCTTGAAGACAAATAATGTCAGCTCGGTAGCCAACTATTTCCCTCAGCAAATTTTGTCTGCGATAAGCCCATGATAGGGCCCAAGAGGGACAATAGCTGTATAAGTCACTCATGCTATATGCATCACATAGTATATTGTACGATAGCACAGTGAATGTCCCAGCAGATGACATTCGCCCATCTGGGAGCACAGGAACATCAACTCCACTCACAGAAATCAAGCGTCTCGGACTCGGTGATGGAGCAGGAATCACACGGGAAGTAGATAGGGTATTTGGAGAACCAACGGCTAAACTTGTTTCAGCATCAACAACTACACACTCAAATTTAAGGACATGACCAATGTCATCTATTGATGGTGTGTATGTTTTTGACCGCCCAACCTCGAACCAAGTTTCACCACCATTCCTCTGAACAATTGCAGCAGGATACAAGGCAGTGTTTCCATTCGACAAGCTGGAGTTTGACTGAGATGTAGTCAAGCTGCCCAAGCTAGAAGTTGTACTGCCAGTACTGCTGAAGCGCCCAAAAACTTCTTCTTCCTCGTCACCATTTTCATTTAGAGCACTAACAGCTCGCTCATGTAGAACTCGATGATGTTGCCAGGCATCTGAAAAGCATTTTGGAGAACAATGGTAACTCTTGGTAACAGGTACTTTGGACTTGACACACCCCAAGCATTGTAATGTGGCTTGTTCAGTTGGATGAACGCTACACGTTGCAACTTTCTTATCACTTTGAATGCGATACCTTCATAGAAAATTAAAAAAATCAGAAATACGGTAAGGAACACATTATTGATGATATGCAATTGTAATTTTCTGTCTCCTGAGTTAAACTTAAATGGCTTCTGAATTCACTAGAACTCTGATTTACGAAATATGATCTATCCTCATATCTATTGAGTACCTTACAGGTATGGGTGATAATGGAAAACAGAAGGCATCAGCTCAAGGGTGAAATAAGCAACTTGATATCAAGCATCTGAATAACAGCAGATTAGCTCTTTCATAAATCCATTAAATACATCCATCTTGTCATACCAATTCTTGAAATCGTAACTAACAAACAAAGACTGTTCAATAACATCATGAAGCTTAAGCTGGGGTTAGAAATGTAATTTTGAGATCTCCCTAAAAGCAAAAGTAGCAGGAGTCACTTCCTAGGGAAAGTCAAGATCTAACTGAAGTTAATATTAAGTTGAGAGATAAGTTTAAGAGTTGTTCTGTAACATAATGAAGCTTAAGGTTTGAAAAAGGTAATTTTGAGATTTCCCTAAAAGCTAACAGGATACATTTCCCAAGGAAATTTAATGTGTAAGTAAACCATGACTGTAATTTGAATTAAGCTCATATATAAACTTAAGTTAAGTTCCAAGTATTTATTAAGGACCTATATTATAAATCGGTAGTGCAAACGTGTCACAAAGTCTGGCAGGCTCATGGAAAAATGACCTTCTCTCCATGAATGCGTAATTTACTCAAGTAACATAGAATTGATAAGTTAACAGACGATGTTGGCTTTTCTATCAATGATCAAATCTGTTAGCCGTGGCAAAGATCAATACACAACGCAATCATACTAAAAATTCCATACAAAAGATATGATCAGAGTGCGACAAAAGTTCATCATGAGCATCAGTATACGTGGCGAGGTCCAGATGGATCACCGAATCGTCCCATGAATTATTACGTAACTTGATAAAATTAGATACTACGAACAGACTACTTACGTACAAAAGTAGTTAAGCACCAGACTAAAGCTAATAGACAAAGCCGAAGACATCAGCAGATAAAAAATAATAAAGCAACAAATCACCCTGAGAGCAACCAAAAACCACCAAGAACATCACAAGTTCCCAACTAACTTATGAATGAAAAGGGTATCAAAATCATGTAAAAAGAATTGCAAATAAAAAAAAAACCAATACACCCTTCAATAGTGACAATTAATCGCCGTCACTAGTAGATGCAATAATGTCACCGAAACAATTTCATCGTGACATATCGTGACCTCTTTCCATATTCCTAGACAACCGAACGTTACAAATAAGCCGTGCAGGGCTCGCATACAGTCTCATACTCAACCTCGACATAAACAATATAATTGCACACAAACAATGAAGTTTTTATTTTTTAACAAAACCAATTTCCCATCCACCATTCTTTAACTTGGCACATTGAGAATCAATGAATTTCACATAAAATCAATTTATAACTTAACTATACAAAGAAACAAACCAATACACCCTGCAATCATGACAATTAATCACCGTCACTAGTAGATGCAAGAATATCACCGAAACACTTTCAACATGACATATCGTGACCTCTTTCCATATATTCTTAAACAATCCGTGCATGGCTCACATCCAGTCTCATACTCATCCCTTGACGTAAAAAAAGTAAAATAACATAAAATTACACACAAACAAAGAAGTTTTCAGCAAAAAGCTAAGTTCCCATCCACCATTCTTCACCTTAACACATTGAAAATCAATCAATTTCAAATAAAAGCAATATATAACTTTAACTACACAAAGAAACAAAGCAATAAACTATCAACTGATAAACCAAACTAAGCTTACATCCACCATTCCTCAAGTTAAAACATTGAGAATCAACACAATTTCACAAGAGATCAGCTTATAACTTAAACAAACAAATAAATTAACCAATTAAATACTGATTCATAAGCTCACCATCTATATCTCAAGTAATATCCATCAATGGGATTGAATTCAGTAACATCATCAGAGAAAACGGGCTTATCGGGACGCTTCAACAGTACATAAGGCGTCAGCTCACATCCTACGATCGGGATATCCGACGGGAGATGCACTCGAAGCACAGTCAGCATTCTTTCAAGGCAGCTAAAATCACAACAGAAATTGAAGAATCTATGCGGCGGGTTTGTGGCTGATCCGCCATCACCTGTTAAATGCGTGAAAAGCCAGTCTTGCGACTGATTGGAGCTTAATTGAACAGATTCAGAGTGAATTTGATGGGAAAGAAAAGAAGTGGAAAATGGAAGATCTTCGGTTGGATTGATTGATTGTCAATCTGAAAGGTTGAAAGGGTTGGTATTGAGAGTGAAGAGGTATTGTGAGTTGGGAGGTTTTGTAGAGATATATAGTGGAAGATGGATTTAAGGGTTAGGGTTTTACAGAGAAGAAGAAGAGGAAGAAGAAGATGGTAAGAAGAAATGGTGAGAGATTGAAATTTCAAGGACTTCTTCAGCCAAGTCTATTTTACTACTCACACTCACCCGGCTCACTCGCTCACTACATGTAGAGGTGTGGTTCGACCAATAATCGGTCCAACTTTCGTGATACTCGATCATGCGTTTACACAATTTCAATCGAAATCTTGTGTTTATAGTGTAAATTTTCGGATCTTCATCTGATTATTAGGTCAACAAATATGTCATGGGTCCATCTGTCCAACAATCATTTAGACTTAGGCTATGTTCAATTCAACTTAATTTCAGTTGTGTTCAGTCATGTTTAATTCAGCTCAGTTCAGTTTACGTTTGCGTAATTTTTTATTTTTTTTAAGAGGTAAAATCTATCCTACTCCTACACTGACATACGCTAACCCAATACCACCTTGTATCACCACACCAATACCAACCTCACCAAATAAATCTCCACTTCCGGGAATCGAACCCGGGACCTCTCACCAATACACCCTGCACCTTACCACTGCACCACCCCCTGGGTTAAACGTTTGCGTGATTGAAATTTATACTTGAAATAAGTTCAGTTCAAGTCCGTTCAATTCAAGTCCATTTAGTTCAGTTAAATTCATAAATTTTCAGGTGAATTGAACGGGGTCTTACTAATTTTCATTTTTCAGTATGTAATGTATATTTCAGTGTCTTCATATCCATGTACTCAGTACTCACGTTCTTGCGGTTTGATTTACGTATGAAGTGTAAGGAATATTTGCAATTGTCGCGATCTTTTTATTTCTTTTTGTTTGGTAAGGAAGAAATATCATAAATTAAGAGCCTTAGAATTGCCGCAGGTGGAGTTTTTTTAGAATTCGAACAAGTCCCCTTCTTCATAACCGAGCTTGGCCAGTTTGTCCGTCATGCATTTTTCTATCAATCTCAATTAGGGGTGTACATAAAAAATACCTACCCGCCCT
>JAYMSL010001649.1:0-16442 GCA_036897195.1 Plantago coronopus
ATAATAATAATAATAATAATAATAATAATAATAATAATAATAATAATAATAATAATAATAATAATAATAATAATAATAATAATAATAATAATAATACGTTCCTTCATGCATGGCATCTGTGGGTGTGGGGTGCTGCCCTTCATTAGGGATCTCTTCAAATACAAGGAAAGTTTACATGTTCAGGGTGAGTTTTGACTTAACTAGATAACGGTCAATTAGTCTATTTTAAATGTTAACCGCAGAAGGAACATTTGTAATGCGAGAAAAGGAACTTCAGGTACTGAAGAGTGAAGAATGCACAAAGTAGAGTTTAATATAAAGAATCAGAGGATACATTAGTCCGTCGATGAAATCAAACTAACGGAAAGTTTTCATTCTTTCTAAACAGAATAAAAGATATTACCTGCAACTTTATGTGGTGCATAATTGAGAGCTGCCCACGCATGCAATGAGCCACTTGAATAACCAAGAACCCAGAACATCTCTTTTACTCCCACCGACTCCGCCAAGTATGACATATCCAAAGCCGATGAATTAAGATCCCTTTCAGGATGAGGATCACTCTCCCCGAAACCAGGAAGATCATAACTAATAAGGCGAACACCAAACTCTTCTAGTAACGAGAATTTAATACCAGGTATACCTGTGATTGAAGAAATACCAAAATTACAAAATCATGCAATACACTCAATCCGCCAACCGCAATTCTGAATAAAAATCTACAAATGCCCAGTACCTGCAAGCCTAGAAGAAAGGAACCCATGTGGAACAATTAGAGAAAATCGACACTTATCAGCTGGGACTCCTGAATCACGATATGCCAAATATCTACCATCTGGAAGCTGAATGCGTTCAGCACTAGGAGGATGTATAGTAACAGTCTTCACAGTTGAAACTGTTGTATCTTGAGTGCCATTGTTATTAAGAACTGTACAAAATTTAGGAACTGTTACAATTTAATGAATGTCAGAGGAAACAAGAGCTGGGAAAGAATTATGTATATTCTACAATATCTGGAATAAAGGCACATCAAGAGTCGACACCTTGGCTACGGGATCGGGATTAAAAATATCTTCAGTGTTTCAACTCACTGAGGCGTACTCTATAGCCTATAGAAGAGGTATCTATGGAAACAATGCCCCTCAGTTTCTAAACAATCTATCACTACCAAATAGGTCTGAGCCCGGAAAATTAGTACAAGGAGCCAAAATCAAGCAATTTGAAATGGTTTGGAATACAAATCTGTTTCCTGCTTTGCGTATAATTCATTATATTTGAGATCACAACCAAACATACCAAAGGATCACTAAAACATCTTCTTTTTTTTCCAACAATCTCAAACAGTCAAGCATACCACAAAACTGAAATTTTATTCCACAGGTTAGGAGTTATAAGGATTACGGAGTGTTTGGCATTGAGTTAGGGAGCTAAGTTAAGCCCCTAACTCAATGCTGCTTTGGGATTGAGTTAAACCTTCTTTTTTCTCACTTCAATACTCTAGTTACTATTCATTTATTTTATGATAACTCTAAACCTTAACCGAGTGCTAATTTCCCAATAATTAATGTTAAGAGTTAGAAGTTACAGGCTTCCCAATAATTAATGTTAAAAATATTGAAAAAACATGACATCAATATAGGGCATGGCAAAACAATGTGTTGGTGAAGAATTAGCAGAAACGGAGCATGACGAACCGGAAATACAATCTGGCAGTCAAGACAAGATAGATGTTTTCAAATTTATGGTGTTGCAACCTGTTAGAATAGTACCAAACTGCCACTAATTGAACGTGATCATCCAATGGGCCTAATTTCTATATGCAAGATCTAAACATAGAAACGCATACTACAAACCTATATCAGACCGGTTAATAGGACTCCATCTACCCCCAAATCAATAGTCTCCATATTTTTCAATTTGTTATCTGGCTGGCAAACTTCAACTACTTCATTTGTAATCCCAACAAAACCTCTTCCTAAAACACACAGGATCATCCTTCTCAATCAGTTTATTACTCATTCATTCTACAACTCAAAGTACTACACAGCTCCTAGCAGGGAAGCAAAATATTACCTGCAAGCACAATCACGAACACGACGAAAATAACCGGCCAGACGTGAACCGGATCGCGATCCTCCGGCAAATACTCGTTCAGAAATCCCAACTTGCTGGATACCCCGGTCAGTGAAGCTCTGGTTTTCCTGACAATGTAAGAATCCTCGGTGAAATAGGTCTGCTGCACGACTTCAATGGAGCCCCTGATAAGTTCGACCCCGATTTCACCCCAGGCCTTACAGAAGCCCTTTATTTGGTCCTTGAAACTCTCCTTTTCTACTTGGGAATCAGCTTCTTCAGAGTTGAATAAGGTGCCGGTATCGCCTACTAAGCTTGCGAGCTCTTCTGTCCATGACTTGGGTTGATGTTGAGATTGTGGCTCCTCCATTGACGATGGAGTATGAGTCAAAATGTGTGCACCATTGAAAGAGTAGAGTGGGGAGAGGATGTTTAGAGAGAGAGAGAGAGTGAGTGAGAGTGGCAGTGGAATGCGGAAGTCGGTGAGAGAGGTGGGTTTCTGCGTAAAGCGGTGACACGTTCCTCAGCGAGGGAATGTGGACCAGACTGAACTCAACAACAAAGTGTATTTTACAAGTTTCTAACACTACTCCCACTGCAATACGTCAATATCTAATGAGTGTTTTACAATGAATTTCAGAAATAATTGTAATTGTTTACTAATTAAGAAAAAAAAAACAGTTTGGAGTGTTTTAAGCAGGAAAAATCAAGCAGCTTCTTCTAAAAAGCAGCGGTTACCTGTTTTTTTTTTAAAGAATCAAAAGCAGAAATTGTGAAATAAAACACTATAATTCTACTTCTTTTTTTTCCCAAGAAGCAGAGAAGTGTTTTTTTTAATCAATGTCAAACACTACCCTATTACTTGACCCGAATCCGTATTACCAATTTATAAATTGTAATTCGTTATCGCATTACCTTCATATCACGAACTTATTATTAATTGGATTATGTTCTGTTATCGCACTGCCTTCATTCGTAAATCAAGAACTTATTATTAATTGAGTTGTGTTTTGTTATTTCTTCCTCAAGGTGAACTCGATGAATAAGAACGGCCAAGTTTATGGCATAAGGAGTTTGATTAGGACGTTAATGTCTGAAGCAACGTCATCATGTGGTTCACAGATACTGAAAATGCATGACTTGGTTGTTTTGATGCAAGAGGAGATGAGGAGAGAATGGCGAAGGAGAGCGAGGAGATGAGGGGCCTGTTCGGTGAAATTTTTTGGCTTTGATACGGTCGAGTTTTTCCAACAACATTGGCCTTGGGTGTATTTTGTCGGTTGTGTTGTGGTTCAAACTGAATTCATTGTGTGATCTGGGAGCATCCGATTCGTCTCTAGGGGCTTATGGTTTTCGTCTGATCTTTTGTTCCCTTCATTTTATTTTGGCCTTCTAATCTTGCTTAGGTGTTTTTCGCAGTTGTTAGTTTAAGGCTTCTGGGGTCCATCTACAGATTTTGTTCAATTTGGATTTGGTGTAACTGACAAGTACGTCCTCTACTCATCTTTAATTAATATAATTAGTTTGTCATTTAAAAAGAAAATACGCAGCGATCCTTACCAGTAATGTTAGGATATATACATAGCAACCCCATCCGTTGTCCGGAGACCTTGTGTATATCTTCCAGTACGTTTACCTTCGAATTGATATTAACACTACTAATTCCACAGTTGGGCTTCTAATTCCCGTAGACAGCAGCCACGTGCATGCACTCAATCAGAGCATCCATTCCATCGCTCATGATTTCTGCACCCAAGATATCTAATGGCTACACTTTGTCCCAAACTCGGACCTAGAATTTAAAGATGCGGGACTAATGTCTGAAAATAAATTACTAATATACAGTAAATCGAATTCCCAGCAATTTCATTGAGAATCTAAAAATTAAAGGTAAGAAGAGCACAACAGAAATTGCAGTTCCTAACTGGATTACAAAGTTAATCTTCGGTTATGGCAGAAATTGCTTCCCTATGTGGTCTGTGTTTCCTCCACTTTTTCTTTGGCAAAGCACTAATCCATGAGGGTACCTCACACCCAGAGGCCGTCATAACATTTGCCACATTCTTCAGATACGGAACATCAGCTTCGGTGTAAAATGTTATTGCCTCACCGCGTCTCCCGGCTCTGCCAGCGCGACCTTTATCAGAATCAACATCACAAAGAACGCATCAGTAATCACTCCCTCTAATATTAATAACATAACAGAAGAGGTAAAAAAGGAGTACAGAAGGTTGGCTCTACTTCAGCACGAATCTAACTGGAGATGCATACCATGAGCATACACATTGTAAAGATATTCTTAGGTAGACCTTATGGCTGCAAGTGTTTCATTCACTTTCTAATAACGTTCCTAGGTTTGAAGGAAAAGAATGGGGAAACATACCGATTCTATGTATATATGAAGATGAAGACTCCGGGAAGTCGTAGTTGATTACACAATTGACGCCTTTAAAATCCATCCCGCGAGCGATGACATCAGTGGCAATAAGAACCCATGTTTTTCCACACCGAAAGTTATCAACAGCATTTTCCCTCTACAGTTGAGACAGGTGAGTCAGTATATAGTTCAAGTAAAATGGACATCGGGACAAACTACATGCTACTCTACGAGATTTCAGTGATACTTTTTTAATAGCTTGTATTAATCTTTTAACATCATAAAATATATTTTAACAAATTTCTAATGATTCCTACAGATATCTAAGGAATTTTATGCATAAACTGTAATCCTACTAGCATATAGGGAGAGTGAGATGCATTCTCCAATATTGTATAGCATGTCTGCATAGTTTTAGAGAACCTAAGGTACATCAACGCAATTTTAGAAACATGGGGCACATGAGTGCACATTTTAAAGAACACCCAGCTTGATTGATAGTTATATATTAACTTAAGGGTTTTCTTTGAAACAGTTAAAATGCATTGAAAGAGGAAAGTATGTACACGAAGTAAGAGGGGCATGCCCCAATCAAGTACACTCACAAGTATAACGACAGGGACAAACACCGTAACTACTCGGACTAACGAATATGAATAAGTTACGGGGTTTTATTGTCACCCTAAGTGCAGCAGTCTGAGATTGGTTCGTTTGTGCAGTATCATGTTAGTTTGTACAGTTGATTCTACTTCTTTGTCGAAGCTAAAACTGATTCTTGAGTTTGCTAGTGTCAGGGCAGGATATTATCAAAGAGCTCTATAATTATGGTTGGTGTGAATGAAAGAAATAAGGAAGGATTGATGCAGATAATGGGATTCCCAGTTGGTGATTTCCCTAAAAGGTTGTGCTCTTCTTTGGTCAATGCTATGATTACAAAAATTAGAAGTTCGACTGCTAGATCTGTAAGTTTGGCGGGTAGATTACGAATTGATAACTCTATCTTGTCGAGTATTCAAATGTTCTTCTGGTGCATGATTTATCCTTTACATAAAATTCAATCAGTGTCTCAGAGTTACTTGTGTCCGGGTGTAAGGATACCGAGAAGTCTCTTGTGGCTTGGGTATTAAAGTTCTTTCTTGGAACAAGTCTTCTATGTGTGATTCCATGTCTGATCTGATAATTCTGAGAATCTGTATTTGGAATATTTTGATATACAAAACAGATTGGCCAAAAAAGAAACTGTGTAGTTGTGTTAGGTTTGTGGGGCTAGTGTGGAGAATAGGTATCACCTGTTTTTTTAATGTACAAGTGCCCTATAATGTTTTGAAACTACTGATGCTTTAAGTTCAGTAAATGATCATTTTAGCTCTTGAATGAGGCTGCTCCATACCATCACAAGGAAAAAAGTGGTTTGTTGCAAAATCAGAGCAGCAATGACTGGATTGTCTTTGGACTTTGCATAATGCACTTATCTTCAAGCATCAAAAAACAGAGGTAAACAAGGTTTGTATCAATGCATTGAGGTCTTTTAGAGTCCAACTGAAAAAAATTAGAAAAAAGGGGGTGATAGGCACATAAGAAATATAGTGTCACAGATCACACACACACACATACATATATATATATATATATATATATATGAGATTCTGTTGGCTGATTGTTCTTGCAATGACACTTAATATCAAAATAAAATTATTTCTTTGCTGTAGGAAACTTGTTTGTTTCCAGTGAATCACGGTGAATATAGCAAGAGTACTGGAGTTTTTTCCATATGCTTATTAGTTAACCGTGTATCTGAGTTTAAATTTCTTTTTATGTGTATTAGTACTGATGTGTTTGTTGTACTGTGATATACTTGGGCAAGTTTCAGGTTTTTTGTTGATTAGATGAAGTGACTGCATCAGATTTCTAATTAAAGGAAAAGATTATTTGTTGTGCTCCAGGAGATTGTTTGTTACCTGCTAACTGCTTTTGTAGTTATGAATGTTTCCTCCCAGACTGTAATATCAGTACAACAGCTATATCTTCAGTTGGTTTTTTGGTGCGTCTCCCAGTTAAGATGAGAATATGTTTCTATGAGGAATGGAAGATAGTTATTTAGCTGTGTTTCCTTCAATTTTTTAAATCTCGCTGGAATTTTATTTACATGGCTGTGGAGTTGTGATTTTCAAGAGCAAGAATGTGCAATCTTGCAAAAAAGTGGGTTTTGGGTTACTTCTAAAAGGGACTCATAGGTGTGGTATTTGAGCTACTTAGTTCTTTTTGAGGAATGAACATAAATGGAGTATCATTCCATTAATTGCCACTGGTTCTTATCATCCACTCTAAGAGAATCCAAACCGAGAAGTTGAACTTATTCTTTCATCAACTATCAACATAGCAAGTTGGTTACAAGGATTAGAAGTTAAGTGACATTGTTTGTTTCTTCTGAAAACTTCTTCCTTGTTTTGGTCTTTTTGACTTCACAAGGGCCTTGGTGATTTATGTGCTATTCCTGAACTATTCAGTTAATTCAGGTATGGCTTTTGAGCTGGCTGCTAATAAACTTGGCTATTAGCAGCTAATAAGGAAGAAGTTGGCTATTAGCAGCTAATACTCAAATTTTCTGGCTAGTAGAATTCAATTAGTTAAAAAAAATACAAAAGAATGCATTGAACGCCGACTATTCAGGAATTAAGATAACAAACCTCTTACCTGAGACGATGGTAAAGTAGACAGAAAGTATGCGTTTTATCTTTTTAGTTTACAAATTACAAGACTTTAGGTCTGTATGGTTTGGGGCTGGAACTTTTGTCCGGACGTTACTGTACGTACACTGTTGGTGTAATAAGACAAGTTCTTTCATTCCAAAAAAAAAAAAGGATTTAGGTCTGTAAGTTTCTCTTGCAACTCAGGTTTCAAGAATGTTTAGTTTATCAATGCTATCAATAATGCCGGCTATCTATATTCTTGTCCACTGAAGATGCCAGAGTAACTTCAAAACGAAGAGGTATACAATACCTGACTACACCACTTTGAACACTAAGACTGAAAAAAAATGCATAATCTTGAGAGGGCATTAATGCATGATACATCACAACTCACAAGATACAGGAAAATCCAAGCATTTTATATACTAAAGAAATGAGAAAAGTCACATCATGCAAGGTACAATCAATTAGTCGAGATATGAAATTTCAAATTATGGCACTAGACATTTTTTAGTACCATCATTTGAAATTTCACAACTCCTAATTGATTGTACCTTGCAAGAAATATACAGGGCAAACTAACGGCAACAGGTAAATGCAGTAAATTGTGGTTTTGGAACAGAAATCTTGTGTACAAGTTATGGAAATTACCTGTATTTCGGAGAGATCAGCGTGCATAATATCAGCTCTGACATCAGCATACTTTAATTCATTATATAGTTGCTTAGCTCGCTCTATATTTTGGACAAAAAGAAGAATCGGTGGGTTCCAACGCTGCAGGAAAACAAGCACATATTTAATAAACCAGAAAGCTGCTGGCAATTCCATCTAATGCCAAAAATATCACATTAAATCTCCTCAGCAACCTAATAGGACATGTACATTCCTATTAAATTAGACTTATTACAGGAGAGAGATATGTGGCATACAGATAGCATTGCACTGCTGGTTGCAACTGTACACCAAACAATTAATTCAGGGGAGGGAGGGGAATGTGTTGCTCAATCATTTAAGGCAAATATCTTGCGGTGATGCGTAATTACCTGTTCAAAGATTTGTTTAAGAGCTAGAAGCTTGCCCTCCTCACTTCCAACAAAGGTAAGTTGTTGCTTTACTGAATCAGAAGCCGTATTTCTGTTGCAATTAGGGGTGACCATCATAAGCCAAAACATATATGAAAAAGTCAAAAGAGGGGGGAAAGAATCAATTAAGAATGTCGATGCTTTTAGATAACTTAGTTTAGTTCATCAATTTATGCACGAGCAACAATTACATTTTACTTCCAGCATCCGACTAAATTTTGCTCGACAGCCTTTAAGGATGTCCCAACATTATTCATTCCCAAATAGCAAACTATTATCATCTGGTAATATTTCTCTGATAATAGCAAACTATTATCATTCAACAATTACATTTTACTTCCTGCATCCGAATAAATTTTGCTCGACGGCCTTTAAGGATGTCCCAACATTATTCATTCCCAAATAGCAAACTATTATCATCTGGTAATATTTCTCTGTCATACTTCATTCAACATACTTTATCCACTATTTGTTCATAACTCTCCTACTTCAATGCCCATGTTTAGTCATTCTCAGTCTATTCTCATATTCTATATTTACATTCCTTGGAACAAGTTTTGAGCAAATAGTAGTTGAAACAGTAGGAATAATCTTTTTTAGGTTCTTACTTGCGACCAATAATAACTCGAACAGCGTCATGCATAATTGTGCGTGCAAGCTCTTCAACAGTGTCCGGCAATGTAGCACTGAACAGCGAACGTAGGATTGAAGGATTTGTGCATGCTTTGACCACAGCATCAACCTGCTTAACCAAGCTTAACTCGAAAAGCTTGTCGGATTCATCCAGGACAAGAAACTCCACCCTGCACACAGTAAAGAGTGAACTTTGCGCATAAAACATAAATTAATCATTCCCAATCCAAAAATAAAAATCAAAAAGTTACTAACGATAATAATAATAATAATAATAATAATAATGATGATAATAATAATTATTATTATTATTATCATTATTATAGCTTAAATAATCAGCCATGACTTCATCATGAAGGTTGGAATCACAATAGCACTAAACCTGGGATGGTAATCCACATATGAGCATGACAGCATATTTCCACAAAAGGTGAATTCAAACAAACACATGGAGATCTTAACATAACTTAGCACTCTCTAAGTCAGGTGTCAGGATGCAGAAAAATGTAGGCCTGGAAATCTGAAACTGTATAAACTATAAATTACGGTTTTGGAAAAACAGATGGCAGTATGGCACACAGACAGAAACCTGTAGATGATGTAGCTGAGTTTTACGAGGGAATAAACAAAAATATTTGATAAGAGACCTGCAAAGATACTCACAATAAAAACTCCCAGAAGTAGTTGAGCTCCATTAGAAAACAAATACAAATAAAGGATTATCAAAAGAACAATAATATACATTATTGATCATAACACATTATAATTCCAAGTGTTTGAATTTCTATTCTTCTAAACACGATTGAGAGGAAGACTATCAAAGCCTTTTGCCAGTGAAGTGTGAACTATGCATGAGAAGAACGACAATCACAGAAAGAGAATGAACAACTGTAAGAGAATAGATCACTAACTTGCTTAGATCAAGTTTTCTTTTGCGGACAGCAAACTGCACACGGAATGGGGTTGATATGAGAATATCACAGGGCATCTTAGAAAAATCAGCACTTTTAGTAAGCTGCTTTGTCATCAATTTAATGCGGAACTTCTTTCCCTTCGACAACTTTCTGCATTCTCTTGCAGTCTGTGCAGCTAGTTCACGTGTAGGGCTGAGAATAACTGCTCGGATTCCATCATCTGAGGAATTCTGATCAAAAGTATCATTTTAGCAACCGCTAACTCTAGAGGAAAAAAGGTATTGAATAAAGTGCATTTCGTTATACCATGAGTTTTGTAAGTATTGGGCAGATGAATGCAAACGTTTTGCCAGAGCCAGTTGGTGCAGATGCGAAACACTCCCTTCCCTGACATGTAAGACAAACCAGAAATAAGTAGTCAGCGTATCATCTCACTAAAAGCAGCGGCATCAGGGGGCTATGAAGCTCATTAAGTTTAAGATCGCATTTAACAGCTCAATAGAACATAAATGAATAGATTACGCAAGAGCAGTAATAAAAATTCATACAGATAATAAGACTGGAATAGCCTGCCTTTGAATTGGTGTGGGTTCTTCAAATCCCAGTTCCGCCAGATTGCGCAGCAGATATGATTTGCATTGATATCTGTAACTCAAACATAAGAAGGATTTCAATAAGGCCATCCCACACAAGAGAAGGATATAGACTCCAATAAAATCAAAATGCTTCTATACAACCTTATGCGTTCATGACAACCAGCAATAAGATCTACAGCAACATCTGAGATTGGTGCAATTGAATTCCAAATTTCCAATTAATGGCTTATGTACTTTTTGTTAAGTATTTTTGCACCTTTTTCTCTTATGGCAAAAAAATGTACTAGCATATAGATGCATCCTACACATTGAAATAACCACACCAATACAAACACAACCAAAGAATTGGCACAATCCCTAATCCGCACACCCAACATAAATATTAGGAAATCATATTATCCACCCCCACCCCACAACATGTGTCAGACACATTCCTCAAATTTCTTAGATCTAACAGAAATTCTGTCTTTTTAAGGGGTGTTTGCAACAGCTTAGGCTACAACTGACAATTAAACATTAGAAGCTGGATTTTGACTTTTTGAGTGTTTGCAGTGGGTTTTAAGTTGGCAGATTCTCATCAATTTAGCTGGATAAGTAGAAGCTTAAAAAGTTACTTTGAAGTTTGAACCCCCTTAAGTAACTTCTACTTGCCCTTATAAAAGAAGTTGAGTTCGCAAACACTAGTCTGAAGTCTTGCAACTTTTTGAATTTTTTAAGTAGTTTTTGCAAACATCAACCAAATTCTCTAATTAATCAACTTTGCCAGCTTCTCCATAAACTAATCTCGTTGAAATAAGTTGAAGTTGGTCCCATCCAAACATCCCCTTATTTTTTAGTGTGGATCCAATCTTCTTTTCTCAATCCATACTAATGATCTAGCTCAAGGAATGATCTCATGTAAGCAACTAAGGCAATGATATATACTAGTTTCAACTCATGAAAAGTGGAGCACAAATTGGAAATAATATAAGATACACCAAAGACCAAGACGATTAAAGTGACCTCGATTTCAATTCTGCAAAACTCTGCAGCGGTGATGGTATATTACTCCCAGTAACATGAATGTTGTGCTTCTTGCGAAGGAGAGAGTCTCTCTGTGCAACATAAAGAAAAGAATTTTCACTAACTTTCTCATACATGAATAGTGAAATTGCAAACCGTATTTACAACATTTCAGTATTGGTACGAATCGAGATGAAAAAGAGTGCATAAATTAGAGAGAATAGATAACCTCCAAACGTCGATGATATTCTTTCTTTCCCTCAACAGCTTCATCCTCATTCACATGACCTACTTCATCCACAGCTTTTGAACTTGAACTCTTAAAAACACTAAATCCCTCCACTAGCAAGGTAACAACACAACGAAAAATCAATAAATGCCATCAAGTTCACACTTTTTACTTGTCAATAGATACATACATTGACGAAACGAAGATGAATATTACCAGGAGCACCGGATTTCCTCTTCCTCTTCCTATCAGGCCGCACAACTGGTTCTAAAACCTCCTCCTCCTCCTTCAAAGGCCCATTTTCAATGGAATCAAGCTCCTCTGCATCATCTTCAATCTCTTTCCTCGCCTAATTACAGTTGTAAACAATAAACATAAAAATTGAAGAGAGAATTCAGAGAAGAAGGGGTTTAAGTTAGTATAGGTACCTTGAATAAGGAAAAATCAGAGGCGAACTTTTTGCGATTGAAATTGATGCCTGAGAAAAGAAATGAGGAATCCGTTGCCATAGTTTACTGGTCTCGATTCGTTTCGTTGTGATGTAAGAATTTGGAGATGGGCTGCCTACTGATTAATTGTATAATGAACAGAAAACAGTGATGCTAGGGTTTTGGGCTAGTCACCTGCAGCATGTTTGTTCGTTCATTATAGGCCAGGGTTTAGCATGAGCTACCCCTAAATTAATCTAGTACATCAAATTACATATATCACCCCTACTATGTGCATACTTTACAAATTGATACGCTATTTAAACAATAACATTAAACTCATTTTACAATTTCGGTGTTAACATGGGTGTGATGTGTCAAGGTAAGCACATGTAAGCTCTATACGTGACATGATGTGTTGTTCCATATTAGTTGGGTTTATTTGCAATTGATTGTGTGAAGGTAGTCCTAACCCGTGATGTTGACACGACATGATTTTTTTATACATAGTATATAAAATTTCATAGTATTCAAAAATTATAAAGTAAGAATCATTCGGAAAGATGATCATGGAGTACATTGACTTTGTGAGAGTTACAAAGAAACAAAATCATTCTTGTATTGGTTGTAACTTGTAAACCTGTCAAAAAAGTTATAAAATATGAGTAGTTGGTAATACAGTAAGATTACAAAAAGAAAACAAAAAATTAGTATTCAATTCATCAAAAGACCTTACCCTATAAATTATTAAGGACCTCCCTCTAAACCACATTCATCATGGAGTCTGTTGGATGTACTTCTTCATCCAATTCAAGAACCTTCAACAGCTTTTAATTTATTAGTAGCTCTTGAGAATGCAAGGTACAAGTTACCACGACTAAAAAAAGGATTGGGTAAGTATAGCCCAACATATATGAGCGAGTGAATGTCCCTGGCTCTATTTGATCGTCATGGCATAGCATACTGGAAATAGGAAACTGCCTACGTTGTAAACGATTAGGAAACTTGGTCAAAATAGAAGGTGTCAGGTCCCTCAGTGGGATACCTCTTGACCAACATAATTCGACCATATTTCCCAATTCCCGACACCACTATTTTAGTGTCGTTACACAATTCGACTGATTGGTCAATGTTCCCCAGGATCATGATTGGACATCCTATTTTAAGCCGAATGAGGAGGTTTGCTAGCCAGATGATCTTATCGTATTAAAAGATTAAACGGTATAGGCATCTTCACGACTAATACAGTCATCTTCATCCGAGATATACTATTAAAACGCATGAGTTCAACCGAGACTCCAGGTAACAATGACATCACATAATCGTGTACCTCCTAAATGGTTTCGTTTGTGGGTGCCAAAATATTCTTATCTTGAAAATATGCATTGTTGCCCTCGTTGTTCTATGAGAGAGGGATATGTGTTCTTCGACAATGGTATAGGGTTAGTGTAATCCAGAATCCAAAACTCACTTAGTAATTTGAAATCAACCTCACCATCATTGGACTCACCATCCTTATTATCACCAATATTATTAAGAAGCCGCTCAGTGAAGGCCCTGATCTCTTCGACTTCTACAGGCAACCCACCAAACTGTAGATTTTTTATATATATCTGAGTGTTATGTGTAGCTCCCTAAAATTGTTAATTGAGTATGGATTTCGTCGAATAATTGAATACCTAAGAACGTTATACCCGCAGAGGTATGTTCTTCGTGAACTTCAAAACTTTGAATGAACTCCAAATACGTTTTAATGAGCTTAATGAAGCATGAACAATGTTCTGCCTATTGCCTAAGGGCACAACCAGAAGTATTTTCCTAAAATCTCCACTGAAAATTACAACCAATCCACCGAATGGGTTATCAGACTCTGTAGCGTCAAACACCCCCCACCCCATGACATCTCTTAGACTATGATCCAAAACTTCAAAGCAAAACATATTTGTCATGAGAGCCTCATCTCATATGATAAACTTTGTCATCTTCATCAACCCAGCCATATCAGTTCCATGTTCCATGTATGATTTTACACATTAGTCGTCTCATCCACCAGCATATGTATACCAAATTGGGAGCCCCTTGTACGATCCATGAGCAATAATAGAGATGTAATGTCGGATGATGCAACCAGCAAGACAATATCACACATCCATGCGTACCTCGAATACAAAGTCTTCCACATGCATGTCTTCCCCAATCCTTATATCACAACACCCATAAAGGAAGAAGACACCTCTATTTCTAATGTAGCAAATCGAGCTATACCAAACTTCACCAATTCTGACTTCTTTGTCAACTCTCTCATTGTGTTCAGAGCAGGAGAATGCTATGAAACTTGCAACATTAATGTATTTCTTGATTGCACCTCTAACCTTGGACAGCTTTCCAAATTCCTCCAACATCAAATCAAGACAATGAGCAACACAAGGAGTCCAAATGATATGTTTTCCATTAGCCATCAACAACTTCCCTACAATTATAATCAATAACCATAATATTAGCATAAAAGTATAATTATTAAGTATTGACAAAATTGAACACTTGAACTTTAAAGACTAAAGTACTTATTGGCCTTGACAAAATTAGTTCCATTGTCTGTCACCACTTGTACCACATTATGCTCTCCAACCTCTTCAAAACCACTATCTAAGAGCTCCCATAGATTTTCTACGCACTTCATATATGAGGAAGCATCAACACTCTTTAGAAACACAGAGCCCGATGGAGAATGCACAACAAAGTTTATCAAGTTTCTATCCTTCCTATCTTGCCAACCATCAGACATTATTGAACATACAAACCTTGCTCTTTCTTCAACATTCAACTTCATCATATTTTTTTGTATGCTCCAACTCTTTCTTCAACAAAGGAACTGATGGACGCTGTTTTGTCTGTAAGAAATTATGTCTTTAAAGCCAAGAATCGATAACTTTCAACACTTGAAAACACTAGCGAAGTAGTAAGTTGATCCCGAGTGTCGTTCTCTCAGGAGTTAATTAGGCTGGAGTTTATCTAACTAAGGTTGTTTATCAATTATGAAAGCAATGAAAAGGTTTGGTGTTTGAAGTGAATAAGCAACTAAGACAAAATATCTAGCGAAAGCACTTGGATCTAATCTTGACAACTGCAGTTACAATAAGGAATTAATCAAGGATAAAAGCATGAGAGGTGTTAACGAAAATCAATCATAATAGGCAATAGCCGAGGAATGCGATAGAATGATTGTAAATACGATAAACACGTTAATACATAGTACACGTTGAACGGTTAAAGAATGACAAAAAATAAGTGCGTAATAAGATACGTGCAAACCTCTAGTTTATGACTAAGTGAGTGTTTGCCACTGTTTTTCATAATTGCTTTTAACCGACTTTTGCTTAAAGTGGTATAGAAGTGATTTTGATAAAAAAAAGTTGTAGTTGTTTGCTAATTAGGAAAAAAAAAGCAGTCTGGGGTGCTTTAAGCAGGAAAAAGCAAGCCTCGGGTTGCTTCTCAAAAGCAGCGGTTACCTGCTTTTTTTTAGAAAAGCAAAAGCAGAAGTTGTGAAATAAAACACTCCAATTCTGTTTTTTTTCTCCAGAAGCAGAGAAGCACTTTTTTACAGCAATGACAAACACTACCTAAATAGTCTTTGAGTTCGGCGTTACAATGAAGCTTACACTACTATGGTGTCTACAGTCGTCAATTATACAAGACACCTCGTTTCTGTGGTTTGAGTGTCAAGTCTCAAGCATGAGAAAATTTCATTTTTGGTATACTACATAGGGGTGCAATTTTTGATACACAGTAGAAATGCATTCTCCAATTTCAGTACACCAACTCAACCACTTAGCCAATTTTGATACACCGGCCAATTTTCCAGTAAGTGTGATGACGTGGCAGCCGGAGTTTGAAAAAAATAAAAAGTTAAGAAAAAGACACGTGTCGCGCTCACATTAATCTGAGTTTTTAAAAAATTTAAATCTAAAATGTTTTAAAAAATTATGAAAATATTAAAAATTTCGATAAACTTTCAAAAATTTAATTTACAACAAAAAAATTATTTTGAATTTAGAAAAAAATTAAATTAAAATTCTGATTTTTTTTGTGTGCGGCATGTGTCCCACACAGAAAAATCAAACGTGAAAAAAATAAAGTCGGGGAATTGAGAGAATTTGCCACAAATCATACTAACGAGAATTCAAACTCATAGCCCCAAATTAATACATACAATACCACCGCCCCTCGTTTTCTATTAAATGACGGCTAGCTAGTGACTCAGACGCCGGCGCTTTGGGACGGATGAGCTACATGTTCCCTACTTATTCATTTTATCTTTTCCTTTAACAGATTGGGGACGGAAAGTATCCGTCCCTAAATGAATTTAAAAAAAAGGAAAATTCAAAATTATTTTGAGATTACCTTTAAAAAAGAAAAAC
>JAYMSL010001650.1:0-16433 GCA_036897195.1 Plantago coronopus
AGAATCCCTCTTCAAGTAGTCTTCCCAAAGCAGTCCTTTTCCTCTAAAGAGTCCTTTAATGTCTTCCAAGATCTTCTAAGTATATCTTCTCAGTATTTGGAAGCAGGCAAAACTCTTCAATATATCGGCCAAGTGCTGGACTTGTGTGGTTGCCACAACCACAATCTTGGTTGAGCCAACCTGACTTTCTGGTTGTCTAAACCTGCAAAAAGTCCACACTTACACTACTTAATTCTCAGCTAAAAGGATAACGCTATACATAAAAGATGAGAATTTTATGAGAAAGATGCTAATAGATATGAAAAACCAACGAAAGCATACTTACATGATAAAATCTTCTTGTACGAGGTTTTGATGGAGGCAGCCGGCTGTGCCCTCTCTTCCTTGTTCCTTTTTCTCAGTTTTATAAGTTTGGCAAAATAAACCTACATCTCCACCTATATATAGGAATGGCTCTACAGTGGTAAAAGGAAACTGGTTTTTTACGGATCAGCCCAGTTTGATGCACTATTTTACCAATTTTTAGGCCCAATGCATCAACTTACCGGCCCATTCGTGATATTACCGCTCAAATGAATTTTGAAGTGATTCGGTGCATCAAGCACACCCTAGTGTGAAATTGCACTTTACCCTTTTTTCACGGGCCTTTTTGTAGAATGCACCTGACATGTAGCAAAAGCAAATTAAATTCAAAATACAGATCCAGCTCCCAAATAGAATTGGTGTTCGGTGCTGCCGGAAACTATGGAGAATTCGGCGGCAATGTTAGTAATCAGCGCCGGCGGAGCCAACACTGTCATATTCGCCAGAGAAATACCCGATTTCCAAACTCTACAGGCACATATCAATGGTAATTTCTCTGAATTCCAGCAACTTCAAATCTTCTTATCTTACGAAGTTGGTACTTTCAAGAATTGCTTACTAACATGGCCGACCTTAATATGTGAAGCCCCTGTGCGGATTTATATATACTAGGTTATAATCTATAATTTTGTCAAAGAAAATAAAATAAATTGAAAAAAAGGGCCTGAGATAGGTTTGAACACAGGACATTTTCCTTAAAGAGAAACTAAAGTATGTGCTACACAACCACGGAGACAACTGCATTTCTGTATGAAAACTGCAAATTAAACTATATATAAGAAAGAAACAATAATTGGGGGCTCCCAAAAATGTTGGGCCATGTGCGGTTGAACAGGCCGCACAGGGCCAGGGCCGGGCCTGCTTACTAAGGTCTGAGTCTGATTATCAATCCATGTTAGCTTTAATAAGTATGTTCCCACCACACGTTGCAAATTGTTGTTACTTCACTTAGGGATTTATTTGGGGATTCATCTATATAGGGCTTTCTGCGTCTAACCATAGCTAGTCTAATTCCCCCAAACAAAACACCATCAACTCTTACTTTAAGTCTCAGAGACATAACTCGCCTAATTTAGCTCAGTCTACTTATGGTGGGGAACATAGTTGTAAAAAAAAAAAAAACACTTACGGTGGGCCAACTAGTATATTTGTAAGGGTGATAGAGTGATAAAGATGATGAAGTAGCATAGGAGGGATTCGAATTCTGGTGTAGTCATAAGGTGGTAGTATAGGAGTAGTAGTATATAATTTTTCTTTAACTGGATTACTTCTAATTTTACGCATAGAGAGGGGGGTTTTGTGTAATTAATTCTAAGTTGAATAACACAATTTTCAATGGTGATCCGCTTCACAATTCAGGTAGTCCTGATCTATTACTATTTAATAAGAAAAGAGGTATAGGTGGTTATTACACCAAAAAGCGGTAAAAACTGAATGAAAGAAGTGACGGAAAAAAGAAGAAAGATAGTGGAAAGATTGGGATGTATATATTCATAATTAGGGAAAATTACATAGGGACCCCCTGTTAGATGTCCCTCTCTCATCTAAGTCCTACTTAGTCAAACAATTACATGTCACTACCACTTAGTTCCAAACAATTACATATAGGTCCAATTTCACTATACAACCAAACACTTCCTTAATGTATGACTCAAGTTGCAATTTATAAAGTTTATTTTATTTCAGTTTTTACTCTACATTGTTTATATTTATAGAGACAAATAATAAAGTTAACTCAAACATTTCACAAATATTAGATTTATCCCAAGTTTTAATAATATTTTCTGAAAACTTAAATATTCAATGAAAAAGTAAACAACCAAATAAATTTAATTACAATTATCATTTATATTTATATTCATATTTTCAAAAATGTAATATTTATCCCAAATTTTAAAAATAGTTTTCAAGAAACCTAATGATAAATATAATATAAATATAATTACTAGTTAACAATTATTATCAATAGTTTCATTTTAAATTTTAATCAATCACAATTGTTACATTTAATCAGAACTTTTAAAATATTTTTTAGGAACTCCAACTATATATTAAATAGACTAAAACTTATTTAAATAAATAAATATGATTGGAATAACAGTAATTTATTACTAAGAAAATACATTATTAGAGCATATTAATAAATAAAACATTATATTACTTTCATTTTTATTTAATGTGAAAATACTTTTATTTAAAATAAATATGATTTAAATAAGGTGTGTGAAAACTGAATGTAAAAAACTTAGTGAACAATTGTGCAGATTAATAGTTAAGGGCTTGTTTGGCTGAATTAGTCAAATTATCCAAAAATAGAGATTTTGGACTTATATGTTATTGTTTGACTAATAAGGATCTACATGTAATTAGCAAATCTAAAAAGGGGTGTGGACGTAATTCGCCCAAAAAACAATGATAAAAATGGAAATATCGTTGTTTTGAGAGCTCCTCCCGCTCCATCTTGCAACACCTGAATACTTGTGGGCCACCTTGCCATGCTTGGAATTCCTACCACACTCAGAATATGCGCGGCCAGCCACTATCGGAACACCGGAAAAACAGATGACGGATCAATTCCGATCTATCTCCTCTCATCCTGATTTGCCTTTTTATTTTGCTCTGGAATAACACCTAATTAGATCATAGAGAAATATGTCCGTGAAATCGGTGATATGAAGTTTTGAACTCTCACTTAATTGGATGCAGAGTATTATGAGTATTCAGTAGGCAGTTTTGTAAGCCTATTAATTGGTCAAATATATTAATAAAAATGTTTTGCTTTATTCCGATGAATTATACTCTGATGCAAAGTAATGAGAACAGGCTAACACTTGCAGAATTTAAACCATCCAATTGAGCTACAACTAAGAAAATAAGTTGTGATATAGCACAAGTTCAGCTGTAAAGCTAGAGAGGTTCCAGCAAAACACAATAAACTTCATTGATGTTGCGCAAATAGGATTAAATGAACTTGCGAATAGGTACTGACAGACCTGAAGATGACATAGCGCGCTTTGGGCTCGAGGCTCAGCCATTGAAAAGCTTCTAAGTCAATGTGAAAGAGATACTCAATGTATCTCCAAGAGTTAGATATGGCTGCATTGTTATACACCTAACAGGACTCGTAACTTCAGCAAAACGGGACAAGGTGCATTCAACAATTTCATTAATTCAATTCCGTAAGTACCTTACCACAAAATATTCAATATGTTATACACAAGGATACTACAATAAAATCAGGGAGTCTTGTGCATCTTAATTCAGCCTCATTTTTCCCAGAACAATATCTGAAACTCACATTTACCAAACAAACAATCTCCGGGCTCAAAGCTTTGGAGTAGTTAGCATGGCATGCTCTGGTGAAAGCAAAATCTCCTGGTAAAACAGAATATGGTATTATTGAGGCTGAAGATCCCGACTTTGACATGGAACTGATCGAAATGGGCATCCTTAATCAATGAAATAGCTGAGATCAGGACATAAAAAGTTCTAAAATCATGTAAAATGTGATTTGCTGGATCATTTAAATGTTGGTTACAGCAGGCCATGTTCAATCGTCCAGGATCAAGATTGATGTACAATATCTAATTTCCTCAAGGCAGAAAGACAAGTTAACAGCAAACATTTTCTACTGTAAATCAGGATCTGTTCTTTCTTTTACAAACCAAAACTCTGATAAAAAATAAAGAAAAAATCAAAGTAGTAGATAGCATTCAATTCATATGGTTCGATTCGATCCTTCATGTGAAATTCACTGGAAGACTATAGTACTATTCTTACTACATCATCTTCCAACTGCATTGACTCGATATTTGTTTGAAGTTCGATACGATTTGAGAATGTGCACTTTGATTTAGTACTAGTACTCGGTCTCTCCGGTTTTTTTTACAATTAGAATAGAGAGTGGTTCTCTCTTCTATAAGTAGAAAGGACAACCAAATATATTTGCATTGCCATTTCCCAGAAATATTTGAGCAACACTCTTTTTGCTATGTAAAATTACTGACAAAGCTTGTGTTTTGATTCAACCGTCTTCCACCTTGTGCTATGCAGTGATCTAAGAGATCAAATTGTCAAGAATGCTGTCAACAATCTGGGATTCAAACGATGAATGCCATCGATCTGGATTTTTTTTTCGTGGAATAGGAGGTAATTAAAATCTCTACTTTGGTTTCTTTCACTTCAGAATATATAATTACTGCTCCTCTCCATATTTGATTGCAAAAGTTATGGATTTTTTGGTTAAGAACATGAACTGTCTCTTGCAGCTTCTATTTGTAACAAAAAATAAATATTACAACTTAATTTGTATTTGTACATGTATGTAACAAATCATGGATTTTGTATGGTAATAATATGTTGAATCAACATTTAACTTTAATATTGATGATATATTCAACTCTTTTTTATAGAATTCGGCAAAACTAAGCATTAAAGTGAGCTCGTGCTCGTGCTCCTCATAATATGAATAAGCATCCAGAAGCAAGCATCCATCACAATCGCAGTAGCTTCTTGCCGTCTGCTTTTGCGAGAACATGAATAATCGCCGGCCAGCAAGCATCCATCACAATCGCAGTAGCTTCTTTCCATCGGCTGATCTGAGTAATCGTCCAGCAGCATGCATTGATCACAATCGCAGCAGTACTGAACATTGTGATAGTCTCGAAACTTCAGTACTGGACGTTCAGTCAAACAAGAAGAATCAAGATTGTCTGTTAACGAACCTACACTCCAATCGACGTCAGAAACATAGGGGTTGTAGTAAGCATTACTATCATCGATTGTCTGACGAGATTAAAGATGAATCAGTCGAACCCACCGACGGCAGTGGATCATCCATGAGTTCTCCGCTGATAACATCGATGATATTGTTTTATGTGAGATCACCATCAGCAATCTAGCCACTATGAATTCGACGACAACTAATGTTAATGGAAAAATATTCGTGTCGATACAATTGAAGTTTATTACCGATCACTATCCTGATGCTGTGATGCAAAAGTCTTGTTGGATAAGGCCCTGACTGATGCAAATAATTAAAAAGAGTGAAAGGAATCTTGATGTACATGCAATGTATTCAGCAGATGTCCCAAGATTCGGTTGGTGAGAATGAGGACTCCGAGGTTAGTGATGTGGAGCTATGTTGTATCTGCGGGCACCAAATGTAATCTCGAAAATGCACATGAGTACACACTTTCACATCAACAGATTATATCCCAAAAAAGTACAACAAAACTAACAGTCTAATGTAACATCTAACATTTTCGTTAACTCATCGAACGAATATTTGTAGCAACATGATGTATCTACTAGCTAGAAAATACTCGTCTTGATGATTTAACCTACAATGTTCTGACCGCTCTGTTAACAAAGTACAAAGAATCGAAAAAATGGATGAAACACAATGCTTGATACTAACAAAGATGAAGATGCAGGCCTTCTGCTAGAAGCCTAGAACACTGACTCAGTGATACTGACTGTTACTGAGTTATGCACAAGCCTATCCTTCACTCTTCACCGACTTGGAATCTGGATTAATGCCTAGTGGCAAACGAGCATATTGAGCTACAGCGATGTATATATCCATTGGGTAAGTTGATTAAAACATTGCGAACTCCTAGAGAAAAAACAAAAGAAAAACAAAAACGCACAAAAGACCCTCAGTATGTGCAAATAGATTGTACAGTAAGTTATTAGAATGACATTAATCTAGCCGACACAAACCAGGCAATAAAACCAAGAAAATAAGTCGTGATTTATCACAAGTTCAACTGCAAAGATAGATTCCACCAAAAGACAAGAAACTGGATATAGTTGTTGCACAAATAGGATAAAATAAGATACTCCAGAACTAATAACGAATAGGGTCGACTGACCTGAAGATGTCCTAGCGCATTTTGGGCTCGAGTATCAGCCATTGAAGCTTCAAAATCAATGTAAAATAGATAATCAAAGTATCTGCAAGTTTTTTATATGGCATGACTATACAAATTAACAGAAGGCCTCAATAAGTTCTGTAATATATATGAGTGTAAACCAGTTCATTCAACAATTTCTTTCGAATTGCTGAGGTTGAGGTACAAGTTTAGGTCGAAATAATACTCGAAGCCATGTTCACATTGTGCAGGTCTAGATTGACCAATTCAATTCCCTCAAGGCAAAAGGCCAAAAAGATAAGTTCTTAACAGCAACATTTTTTCTAGTTGAAATCAGAATCTTAACTTTCTGTTACAAACCAAACCACTCTGTGATCAGTAAACCAAGAAGTGGTACATTACATTCAATTCATGTGGTTCGATCGACCCTTCATGCGAAATTCACTGAATTGAAGACTAGTCCTTTATTTACTACATCAGCTTCCAACTGCATTGACTCGGTTGTTGAAGTTTGAACCACTTAATTCGTACATGTGAATCCTTAGTACGATTTGAACACTTACACTTTGTTCGGATACTAGTACTCCGTCTCTCCTATTTGAAACTAATCAAAAGACAGACAGAGGGATTCTCTCTTCTATATAAGTAGAGGAACAACCAAACATATTTGCAGTATCATTTCCCAGCTCAAACAGTTGAGCAATACTCTTTTTGCTATACTACTAAATTACTAACAAAGTTTTGCATTTTGATTCAACCCTCTTCAACCTTGGTGCTATTCGATCATTCCAGTGAGCGATGAGATCAAATTGTCAAGAAAGCTGTCAACAATCCGGGATTCAAACGATTAATAGCATCTCGTGGAATAGGAGGTAAAAAGGCTCTACTTTGAATTATTTACTTGAGAGTGTATAATTACTTCTTATATATTGACAAGGGTAATTATTTGTAACAAAACTAAACTGGCATACATGGTAAATTTATAAATGTATACGTAATTCATTATTGCACTAAATTATTGATTTTCGATTAAATCTAACTTGATAAACGTTTTACAGAATTCGGCAAAAGACACTAACTCGACTAACTTTGATGTATCGAGTGAAGTTGCAATTCAGACACTAGGAGTCTGAGAGATCACACAAAGGTTGTACTTAGCCCCGCAAATGTTACATCTTGGTAGTAGTTATCTGGATGTTCCAGAGAATCCATTATGTATAGTTGCTTCTCAATTGTGTGAGCAACCAACAGATATAATGGTCTTCATGATGTATGGAAAAAAATATCTTCAATTCCAGAAAATTTTTGTTCTGACAAGAAGGCACAGCAAGGTCTAGAAACAAAAAAGACCCTTTTTACACCGTTGCAGGGTACTAGTAGGCAGTGAAAGGAAGTCTGGCAAAGAACACTCCTTCCACCGATAGCAAAATCAGTGTAAGCAGAAAAAAATTAAAGAAATGACGACTCTAAAAACCGAATTTGATTGAATTCATCCAGGGTTTTGGACTCTGGCATGTTGCAGAGAATGAGTTTATTGTTCAAATATAATAATAGAAATAATGTTTGCTTTCATTCACCTGAATTGTACTTTGAAACTAGTATGCAAGACTTGCAGATGTCCTAATATTGCATTTTGGGCTCGAGTATCAGCCATTGAAGCTTCAAAATCAATGTAAAAGAGATAATCAAAGTATCTGCAAGTTTTTGATATGGCATTACTTTACAAATTAACAGAATGCCTCAACAAAACAATAAGTCGGAAATAGCGCAAGTTCAACTGTAAAGAAGTTCCACCAAAACACAATAACTTCATTGAGGCTGTGAAATCAGGATAAGGCCGCACTGCTGCTATACATGCACTTAACAGGAGTACTCATAACTTTAGCAAAACAGGACTCGGTGGATTCAACAATCTCTTTCAAGTTTCAACTCCGTTAGTACCTTTCCACAAAATATTCGATATGTTAACCAGGGAGTCGTATGCATCTCAATTCGGTCTCAGTTTTCTCAGGACAATATCTGATACTCACATTTACCAAATAACAACCTCGGGTCCAAAGCTTTGGAGTAGTTAACATGGCATGCTCTGGTGAAAGCAAATCTCCTGGTAAATCAGAATATGGTATTATTGATGCTCAAGATCCCGACTTTGCCATGGAACTAATCGAAATGGGCATCCTTATCAAATCAATGAAATAGCTGAAACCAGGCCATAAAATGTTCAAGAATCATGTAAAATGTGAATTGCTGGATCATCTAAATGTTGGTTATAGCAGGCCATGTTCAATCATACTGGTTTAGGATCATCTAATTCCCTGAAGGCAAACAGACAAGTTCTTAACAGTAAACATTTTTCTACTGTAAATCAGGATCTGATCTTTATTTTACAAACCAAATCTCTATGATTAAAACAAAAAAACGAAAGTACATAGCATTCAATTTGTATGGTTCGATCCTTCATGTGAAATTTACTGAATGGGAGACTGTAGTCCTATTCTTACTACATCATCTTCCAAGTTCCAACTGCATTGACTCGATTTTGTTTGAAGTTTGAAACTACTTAATCTGTACATGTAGCACATAATCCTTAGTACGATTCGAGCATGTACACTTTCATTGAATATACGTACTCCGTCTCTCCGATTTCTCTTTTTTAATTAAAAGAGAGAGTGGTTTTCTCTTCTATAAGTAGAACCATTTCCCAGAAATATTTGAGCAACACTCTTTTTGCTATGTAAAATTACTAACAAAGCATGCGTTTTGACTTTTGATTCAACCGTCTTCAACCTTGTGCTATTCAGTGTGCGAATAGATCAAATTGTCAAGAAATGCGTCGATGAATGGCATCGATCTGGAATCTTTTTCGTGGAATAGGAGGTATAACTCTCTACTTGGGTTTCATTCACTTCAGAATATATAATTGCTGGTACACTCCACATTTAATAGCGAAATTTATGTATATTTTTATTAATAGCATCAACTCGTCTCTTGTAGCTTTTATTTACAACTTTGTATTTATACATGTATGCAACGAATCCTGGATTTTGTATGGTAATAATGTTGAATACTTGAATCAACATTTAGGCTCTGTTCTTATTGATAATATATTGATCTCTTTGTATAGAATTCGGCAAAACTAACCGTTGAAGATCAATCCGTGCTCTTCTAGCTTCGAAATTATTCTCCAGACATCAATATCAACCTGCAGTGTAGGTAAAACAAAAACAAACAACTGTTCTCATATCAGACATTTTTTGAGACAGTACACAGTATCTTGATTTGAATGTCTTGTATCTATTAAAATGAGGAATCACAAAATTGTTTGCTTTCTTTCATTTACCTGAATTGTACTCTGTAACTAGCTAGGGATGCAAGACTTGAAAGTAATGAGAACAGATTTAACATTTCCAGAATTTAGTTGTATTGTACCTCATTGACTCAGGAAAATGCACAAGAGTACACACTTTCACATCAACAGATTATATCCCAAAAAAGAAAACAAAACTAACAGTCCAATGTACCATCGAACCTTTTCATTTACTCATCGAAGGGATATTTGTAGTAATATGATGTATCTACAAGAACATACTCGTCTTGCTGAGTTGATCTACAATGTCCTGACTGCCTCTCTTGATAAAGTACAAAGAATCGAAAAAATGGGATGAAAGACACTGCTTGATGCTAACAAACATGAAGATGCAGGCTTTCTGCTAGAAGCCTAGAACACTGACTCAGTGATACTGAGTTATGCACAAGCATACCCTTCAATCTTCACCGACTTGGAATCTGGGTTAACGCCGGGGTGGCATTAAGCACGCATATTGAACTACAGCGCTGTATCCATTGGGTAACAGCCAAGGACTCGCATAAACGTTGCAAATTCCTAGAGAAAAGAAAAACATAAACACACAATAGACTCTCAGAATGTGCAAATAGATTGTACAGTAAATTGATTAATTAGAATGACATTCTTGGCGACACAGACTAGGCACGTGAAATTAAGAAAATAAGTAAGTCATATATTACAATTTCAACTGCAAAGCGGTTTCACCAAAAGACAAGAAACTTGATAGCTGTTGCACAAATAGGGTCAACTGACCTGAAGATGTCCTAGTGCATTTTGGGCTCGAGGATCAGCCATTGAAGCTTCAAAATCAATGTAAAAGAGATAATCAAAGTATCTGCAAGTTTTTATAAGGCATTACCATACAAGTAACGGAATCAAATAAGAGACCTCAATACATTCAATAACAACAGTGTAAAGACAGCCGGTCAGAGCAGTTTAATCTCAAAAGTTTTGTTCCTTCAATCTAATGGTCTACCAAAAGGTGTATGTAGAATTTACGTAAGCATTGTCCTCCTTTCTTGCAACTGCTATAAGAAGTCTGTACCTGCAGATACTAGCTACTTCCCAAAATAAGTGATGTTTATGGTTATTAACACAAACCAAATTTCATTTATTAGGAGCTTAAATAATCGTACTTCGCTTGACTATTGCACCTTGAGAGAAATTAACACACCATTTCATAAACAATTCGGTCATTATTTATTAGGAAGAGAACCTAAAGGAAGTACATAGCTAGATAAATAAAAGGTTTTCTTACTACTATCCACAAACAGAAAAGGGCACTTACGTGGCGCTCCCTGTGTTGGAATCATCAACAACCCTCAATGGCCGCATTTTCTGTGGACGGCTTTCAATCTATAGCATAATTTAACACATGCAATAAAAAATGTAAGTAAACCAGGTAAAGGCCCATGTTATCTCTAACAAAACTATCTTTTAATAAACATACCTTTGATAAATTAATGCTTCTCAAAGCAAACACGGCCAAGGCCTTGAATAGAACTCCAGGTCCCTCTTCCAGAGTGAAAACAATGCTGGTCTGAAAAGAAAGATTTTTTTTTTATTTAAAGTTTGTAACATGGAGATAAGGGCATAGGCCAGATTAAAACAAATTACCTTGTAGCATCTATCTGTGCCAGGGATTATAGGTTCCCTTGCAAGTATCAGAAAACGGGTAATGTTATCAGAATCGTCCTGTTACGAACACCATTAAATGAAATTAATGAAAGCTCAAAAACTAAATGAGTCATCGGCTATGGATTTTAAAGCAATCAACAGAGTTAAGAACCCATAGATGTGGTGCACAGAAGCACTCATGGCATTCAGGAAAGTAAGGATATTACGTGATACATGTATTACAAATTCTTTTGTTCAGAATATTCCGTTTTCTTAAAGACACTACTGGTGTTGCAGGTTCCAAGTCCAAACGACTGCCGTGGACCGTGGAAATTAGAGGTATCAATATTTGATTGATAGTTTCCCTATAATATGGTTATAAATTAGGATAATCAATATAAGTGACCTATAAAAGCCATAAGTTTGTTTACGTGATCAAGTTTAGTTGCCCTTATTTCCCTCCAAGAAAAGCCTTGTAAGAATGTCATTAGGTAATTAGCATGCTATAGAGCTTCACGTGAAACGACCAAATAACAATGTTAATTCTATCTCATGCCCCAGTTCCAAAGTGTTTCCAAGTGGCGGCATGTATGTCTGTGGAGTGTAACAGTAAAAGTAGCATGTATATCTGTGGAGTGTAATTACAAGATTAATTTGGCGTAACATCTTCACGTACTTTAAACAGGACATGCATAGCCAAGTGAAACAGAATTGGGCATACACTCACTTAAGTGCATAGCAAGAGAATCAGAGAAGACCAATCTTTCCTAAAAATGGAATAATTACATTCTATGAACACTATCGAAACCTGCACCACCAGTCACCCAAGTGTTTTGAGTTCCTAATTAAGAGGAAAACTGCTTTTTGATAAGACTTACACGTAAATGAATACCTGTATTCCATCAGCAAGAATGTCAAGTCCATAGATCTGTGCAGCCCTGGCACTAGCAATTGCTCCAGTCTCTCTCACACGCTCGGAGGACACAATCTGTTGGGTGTTTTTCAGTTGTTACTTTGACTCAAAGTTAGACCAGAGTTAAAGGAGTATCAAAGTAAAAACGAGTAGTACCTGAGCTGCACCAGCCGTGTCTTCAGAACTGACTCTAGTAACATCCAACTCATTCAGAATGTTGTTACACTGATCAAGTGCCTAAAAAATAAAACCAACAATAAATTGGTAAGCTAATTTATTTCCCTGGAAGCATTATACACAGAACATATCCCAGCTAAAGAGTGACAAAGAGTAGCTAATGACTCTTAACTTACTAATAGATTTTTGGTTCTGTTTTCATCGATTTACTTCTCATACACCATTACTATTTCACACACACACTTATCACCTTATTACTATGAAAACCAAGACATAAAACAGAATCGGATAGTGAAGTAAAACAGCTCAAATGTTGCATTACTCTAGTTTCTTTAAACTGAGTTAAGATTTAGGAAGCTGAAGTGTTTGCCACTAGGCAAAGCTATGGCAGTTTGATGGGTGATGTGGAACCCGGACGTTTTCTGAAGTAAACTCACACTTAGATGTACTTATAAATGCATAACAATACCTACCATAAATAACTACTCCATGTTAGAAGAAACCAAAAGCATGTCGGTAATCCGAATTCATGCTATTACAAGCTAAAGCTCACTCTAGGAAATCCAAAAGCAAGTTATCAATGTACGAACTAATAAGATAAGCACTCTTTTGTTAAAAAAAATCAGTCAGACTAACGGATGGCATGCCTTGCACATTACAAAATAGTGTTGTTGAGCTATTAAAAAATTATGATCCAGTGAGAAAATCACCTGTGGATGGCTTAGAACACGCTTTAGCTCCTCCTTTCTAACCCCAGGCAACCCTAAAAGGCAGTGATTGACAACCAACTGAACTTCCCCAACTATGTGAAGCCTATGACGAAGGAGCAGGTCATAGTTGCGGTGAATACTCCCTCCAACAGAATTCTCGATTGGAAGTACAGCTTTATCAACCAACCACAATTCAACTGCCTGGTTAACAGAAGACTTGAGTAAAAAGTCCTAATAAAAGTAGAGCAATAAAACGGGGAAACTTATGCTCTGTGAAATATGTTTACCTTAAATGCCGCCTCAAATTGGTCACAAGGGACAGTCTCGCACTTCGGGTATGCTTTTAGTGCAGCCGCCTCGCTATATGCTCCTGGAATCCCCTAATAATTGAGGCAATTAAATCATTTTCCTATACAGAATACCTAACTGCTTATATGTAATGTAACAGGGTAAAGGACGGAGTACCTGATATGCAACACGGACCTTGGAACCGTCACTTGAAGAAGAGGAAAGGTCCAGTGCAGACAATGGTTCTACATTAAAAGAAATCGTTGTTAAGAGCACAGGTCAAGGAAGGAAACTTTTTTTTCTAGAAGCGTTATGCAATGCTTATGGCATCTTAAACTAGGAATAGCTATATTTCATAAATCCTAACTATTAGTACATCGCAATAAAAGCAGGCTAAAACACGTCAAATAATTAAACCTTTGGCGCGTGGCTCACTTTACCCCTCAACATTAAAAGCATGCACTTTACCACCAACCTTTGACGCGGTGAACATAAATTCCCAAAGTGCGGGAAATAATAGGAGAATATTACATTTACTAAATTGCAAACAGCCCCCATTAAAGATGTCGTCGAAAAACTGGAGCTTGAGTCTATTGAATGGAGGTTCAGTGGCAAAGCTGTTGTTCATGAAGCTCTCTTAATAGAGCTTCAAACTCCAGATTATGTTCAGAAAAAACAAAATTGAAACATTAGCAGAGTGGAAACCATGGGAAAAAATGAAGCAATATCCTCAAAATTTTCTTGGAACTGTAAATCTTTGTGTTCCCTGCCGAGGGGTGGGTGGGAAAATGTAAATTTCGTCAAAGCCTCAAATGTAGGTTACAGGATTTAGCCAAAAAAGTTTCTATAACGGTTCCTAGCTGTTTGTTGAATGCATAGCACCTATGGAGAACATTGGTCGAGTCTGAATACCAGTTGCTCAAGGTACAGATACAAGTTACAATTCCATCACTACATTCCATAAACATGCCGTTTCAGCTATCTGTAATCATGTATCAATCCTAATTCTATTCCTACAATGATTGCGACCGATTACTATTCAAGACATTTCATTTCTCAACTAAAAATCTATCCTTCAAATAACAAAACCAAGCCTACCACACACTCGAAAGCTCGTGATGAAAACCAAATCCCATATGGCCTAACTAGAAACACTGTGAAGTGTGAGCTACCAAAATTCCCACTTTTATAATCAACCAAAAACAGATACATAATTCCCAATGCCACCCAATTAACAGCAGCTAACCAAAAAAGAATCAATTCCCAAACAAGCATACAATCAATCAATCTTTCTTAATCTCCAAACATGAACTAAAAACAGCTCAACAATGATCAAGAAAACAGATTAAGATTCGCTTACTAGGAAGAGAATTCAAGTCTCTATGAAACCCAACATGCGCTGCATAATTCTGAGTTTCCTTCTCTTTCTCCACAACACCAGCATCAGTTGCAGGCACATCATCTTCAACAGGCCTAATCGCCCTGAGCGCGAAACACTCCCATTCACCCCGAACCTTCAAGCTAACAAAACTCGGCTGCCTAAACACAGAATCCGACAAGCAAACACCCAATTGAGACACCTTCTTGTTTTCATTTGAGCTGCAAACCAGAACTGGGCAAGGAGCTCTCAAAGCCATCTCTTTTCTTCCCCCTTTACTGATTCCAATGTGAGCTGATCCACTCACAGATATAAATGCTCATGAGAAGAGAGAAAGAGCCCAGATTTTTCTCAATTCTTGATCCGAATTAAGAAGGAAAAAACGTGAGTTTTTAAACGAAATTGGGGTGCAATTAAAACACCCAAAACAATAAGGACAAAAGGAAAGAGCCCAGAGATTGCTGAGTGATGAATTTGTCAAGATTGAGGGAGTTATAAAAATGGGGTTGTTGTGGCAACAACAGAAGGAGAAAAGTACAAGGAAGTTTGTAGTGAAATGGTAGCAAGATTCATTAATGATGTTGGGTAAGGAAAATTAAGGAAGTAGGTAAACTGACTGGTAGTAGCAAAACACAGACGTTTTCACGTCTCTGTTGTGTGTTTTTTCTCTGTGAAATTGTTGTGGTTTGGTGAATGTGAACGTGTGAAGATGAAGAGACGGCGGAGGAAGAAATACTGCATCAGATTTTTGTGAATGGAGGAGAAATTCTTCTTCTTCTATGATGACAATGGTAAGTAGAATTTACAGGCCTGCACCAAATTTATCCAGTTTGATATATATAGTGTGGTGATGGTGATGAATTGATGATGGTGAGATAGAGCAACGGTTGTAAGCTCAATTATACACATTTTTGCCACTATTAGGTTGTCTTATTTTCAGCTGATAATTTCGGAATTAAACTGAACTGAATGGATCGGATCTAAAGTGAAATACAAATTAAATCTGAACTGAACTGAATGAATCTGAACCTAAGTTGAAAATAAGAGAGCATTAATATGGTATTGTGTGTGATCTTTATGTCACGGTTCGAGTTGGGACGGACTCAGGAGGGTATATGGAGGAGTCGATCCTCCTAAAATTTGTATGAATAATATTTTCGATTTTAAAGGATTCGTCCTTTCTAACTTTCGAAATACTCGAATATATATAATTTCAAACTCTCTAATTTCAGTTCTTGGGTCTGGCCCGGAGAATCAGAAACCCTTTCTTTGCCACTTCAAAAACAAAAGATAAAACAATTCTGCCGGTCAGCTTATCTATAAAAGTCTACAACTAAAATTTAAGGGTGCGTTTCTGAGATTTTGATGATGTATAATTGGAGAATTTTGATATCTTATAGAAGCTATCTAAAAGTAGGGGTGTGCATTCGGTTGACCCGAACCGAAATTTCGGGTTCGGTTTGAAATCTAGTCAAACCGAAAACCGTCCCGAATTTCGGTTCGGTTCGGGTCGAACCAAAAACCCCGATTTTTTTTTTAAAAAAAAACTCCAAAATCAAAAATTGGACAATTAAACTCAACATAAATTACCATCCATTCCATTTAAAGATCGAATTTAAACTTGATAAAGTGCTAAACATCACAAGTTTTCCTTCAAATTAAAACTTTAAATTCAAATAGTCTTAAGATAATATATTTATTCTTTTTATTTTTTATTCGGGTTGGTTTGGTTCAACCCGAAACCCACGGATTTCACCCCCAACCC
>JAYMSL010001651.1:0-16433 GCA_036897195.1 Plantago coronopus
TTCAATTTTGGTGTCAAATCATACATATCAAAAGAGATTATTTTAATAAAATCTGAACTTTTTTTGAATAAGTGTAATATGATATAATAAATCATTTTTAATAAAAATTTGATAAAAGTATGTAATTTTCGACTATTATTTAAAAATAAAAAAAATCGGAACATATTCATTATGGATGTCAAATCGTAGATATTAGCGAACAGATTATTTTGGCAAAGTCAGAATTATTTTTGGATAAGCATATTTTTATAAATTCAGATTACGAAAAAGGAGAAAAAGGTGGAATAGATATGGTAAATTTAAAAAGTTGTAAATAACATGGATTGTATATTTGCAAAATTATTCATTGAAAATTTTCAAATTGGTCCATAAATCTCAACTCAATTGAATTTTCTTACGATAGTTTTTCTGCTTATTATATATCTTTAATATATATATATATATATATATATATATATTGAAACGGTAAAATATTTTTGTTTTAGTAATTCATAAAGAGCATAAGAGATGTCCGAGATCCATTACAAAGAAGTCTACGACTTCACCAGACCTAACAGTGATCCAAAACACCATCATATATAACCATAACCCATAATCTTAACCTCAAGCCCACACTAATCGACAACACAACCTTAGACTGCACCACACCATCAGCCAAAACCAAACTGGGTTTGAGAACTCGGGTCTAAACCCACCACCTCAGCTTCACCTAAACTAATTTCCGAGCTTAAAAACAACACCCGGACCTGAACCATGAACACCATAGACGTAAACCTCTACCAAACTTACTTAGTTACTTCTCTACCATGACCAAGATTCTTGTCAACTTCCTCATTCCCACTCCAAGCTCCCAGTCGACCTAATCTCTTTGAATTATACAAATCACAACAACTTTAACACTTGTCTACTCTTCTTTTATCTTTTCTCCCACACTACTACACCTTGCAAATCACTTTTCCAAGTTACTCAAGTTGATTGAATCCTCACTGCATTAAATCCTACCAATTAAAATTTGCTTTCGCCCAGAATGATACTTATTCTCCATGCTCCCAGAGTCTTCCCACATGACTATGCTTCTATATATAAGTACTTATCAATAGTTGACATTTTATTAGAAAAAAAAACATGTTCTAATTTTCTTAAAAGATATTTCCTTAGCCCCAGAGCAAACTATATATACGTCAATTTTTTAAAATATCAAAATTATATTAATATATATAGTATAAAAATTATACTATTTCAATATGCTATTTCAGATTATTATTATTATTATTATTATTATTATTATTATTATTATTATTATTATTATTATTATTATTATTATTATTATTATTATTATTATTTTCATCAATGTGATTTAGGAGTAATTTAATTTCCAAACTAAAACACGTTAACAAAATATGGTGTAAAATCTGTTATGGGGGAGGAAGAAGTAAGTAATAATCAGATAAGAGTTACTAATAAGGAAGCACATGCGTGCACAGAATGATAGAAACATCCAAATGATAAAAGAAAAGAAGAATACAGAGATCCATTAGAAAATATAGTACAAACTTAGATAATTGATCTGAACTTCTTATTGAACCCATGAAATTAAACTCCACATATCTACAACTCCTCTCATGAAAGCTCAACCAGGTGAGATTCTCACAATTATGACTACATCATGATACATAATAATTCCACTTAATATGTTGGTTTCACATGTGTGCATTGATGCACAAGCTCATCCAATATAACATGTAAGCGTCATAAATTCACCCAACTAAACTATGAAAAACAACCACAAAAAACTGAAAAACAAGTATCATTATTTGAGTACTAAAGATAATAGAGATGACGGTTTTGATGACGAAAAAGATGAACTCAGATCATATGCTTCATGGTTTACTTTCCTTGCTAGTTTTCATAAAAACCAGTCTTCCTTAAGACAGCATCTCGAAACTCGATTGCATCCCTTCCCTTGAGGGTCCTTCCATTTCCCTCACACATGGAGAATGACCAAGGCAGCCCGGTATAAGCAAGCCTCTTCATTTTCAAAAACACATGAGGAGGAATCCAATCATCATCCCCCAATTCAACAACATCAATTTTGTTTGGTGTTTTCTTCCATGGACAAGGAATGTCTATTCCTTTTGGGGCTTGGAGGATGCCAAAACTTTCATTGCAGACAGGTGAAGATGTTTCTGGTGAGGGTTTTGTAGTTAGAGCGGAACTCTCTATGTAGGGCCACACGTCTTGTTCCTGAAGCTCTTCCAAGTTCGAATCAACCTTTTCATCCACCATCAAATTGGTGGGGTGCTCACCAAACAAAATTGATAAACCACCCCGAGGCCTAACAGATTGAAAAACCCTAGTCAAGAAAATGAAATGCAAATGACATAAATTTCACACACAGAGCACAAAAAATGTTAATAGAGAATGACTTAGGATACCTAGCAGCAACATCCCTTTTAATTGTCAAAAACTCATTGGGAGTAATCTTCTCTTCATCCCCAAAACTGACAACATCAACTGAGGGAGTCTTGCTAGCTATTTTGTTCAATTGAGCAGGGATCTCAAAAGGAGCCGAATCCTGGAAATTTTCAGATGTAACAAGTGAACATACTTGAAGCTCCTTCCCCATTGTGTCCATCATAGGGTTGGTGGATGAGCTACCAAACAAAGTTGCCATACTACCTTGAGACCTGAAAAATGAAAAAACTCAAGTCAAGCAACTGAAATGCAGGTGACTGAAATTTTACATTGAATTGCCAAAAATATAAATGGCTTTAGAGTGCAAAAGGACAAAACCCATAAAAAAATCATAGTGCATAATGTTAAATCTGTATTTTGTCATAGAAACATGACTAGATCCAAAATTGTGAAGTATGTGGTAGTCATGTTGATATTCATCATTAGTTGAACACAAAGTTGTAGAAGTTGCTCAAACAAGAAGTGGCATACATAAATTCAAAACGACCACATATGCATGAGAATGAATAAAAACATGACATGGAAAAAGCACATTCCAGGAAGAAGAAGAAGAAGAAGAAGAAGAAGAAGAAGAAGAAGAAGAAGAAGAAGAAGAAGAAGCTTTGAGTGAGTTACTTGTTTGGTGGTTTGTTTTCCTCTGAAAATGAAGGAAACGATGTCAAGCTAGATTCCATCTTTTTTTAGAACTAACTGCTTTTCATGTGGATAGTGAAAATAGAGGTTGATTATAAATGTGAGGTTTTTCACATTGAATCTATCGATCGATGCATGTTAAGGAGAAAAAGCTAAGCTGTGAGCGGACGAAAGGTGGCACTTACCAATTGTTCTACTTGTAATAAATGCACAATAATGCTCGAGTAAATAAGTTTTGGTGGGAGGAACTATGGTGGATAAGTTTTGGAGTTTTGTAGAAAAATGATTCCATCTTTTTTCTTCTAGCACTAACTGCACTTGGGTGGATATAAAACAAAACGCAAAATTGGATGGAAATTTGAAATGTAGGATGGTAATACACGTGAGGGTTTCTAAATTGAAATTATCGACATACATTCAGGTGAAAAAGCTAAGTTGTTAATGGGAAAAGGTGGCACTAACTAATTGTAATAAATGCTTAATAAAATATGTATAAATATTGGTGATTATATTTTCATAAAAATGCGATTTTATCTTAACGAAGATGCTAAGATCTGGTGTATGCTTTCGGTGCGGATTATTGTGCCATTCACATAAAACAATTTCATAAACTTTGTTTCTGTACGAGTGTGTGTGTGTGTGTGTAGTTTTTTTTTATGACTTTACGAGTTATGGTTGAAACTAATTCATAATCAATCATAAGAACATTCAAGTTTACCGTAAACAAATATATACATACCTTGATTGTGGGTGATTCACACATGAACGTGTTGAATGGCTAGCAGAAGAACTTGGGTGATGACGGGAGATCTGTAGCGAATAATATTCAATGATATGTCTGCAGGTTAGACCCTGGATTATATAATTGAAAATGCGTGCATTTTAAGTAATTGGAATTGTGTGGATAAAATATACATATCCATAAAATAATAAATTAGAATTACATATATATATAATACTCGATTACTTTCACGACCTTTTACATGAATGGATATACATTATTTTTTTATTGGCGTTAGAAGTGTCCAATATTGTTATAAGAAAGTGTCTGGAGCTATATCTCTCAAAAGTGCTAGAAACAAACTAAAGAGGATTAATTATTTAGAGATGTAGGCAATGAAGTGCATACTATATACTCCATCCGGTCCATTTAAAACTTCCTAAGGTAGTTTTCTTCTTCTTTGAAAACGACTTATTCACAGCGAAAGTGAATGTACAGAGTGTAAGAGGAATACATGCACCTTAGAATATACAATACTTGACCAATACCTTAACCAAGATTGTTGAGACTTGAGACTCCTAAGATGATACGGGATAAATGTCGCAGACCAAGGAAGGGAGTTGAAAACAAACTAGTTAACACAAAAAGTTGGGTGGTTGATCCAGTCCCTTAACCCGCAATTCTTGATAATGCTCCAATGTTCTTTAATTATTCCCACGTGAACTTCTAAACCTTCATAGTCATCGTCTTTTTTGAGAGTTCATGTCCATGGAAATGCAGATTATTTCTTGAGCACCATATAACCCAAACAACACAATGACAAATAACTCTTGCAATGCTCCTGTAAGATTTTGGCTCCTGCAATCTTGCTGAGGTAAGTATGGAAGCCATATATATTTTCCGACATAATACATTCTAAACAATCCAAGAAGAGATTCTGATCCACAAATCCATGACCAACAGGCCCATTACAAATAGATGACACACCAATTCCATTGTGATTGAGCAGAGCAGACATTTCACTTCAAGATCTTGACTGACAATATTGCGGTGCTGCATATTATCTAAGATGGGAATACGATTGAGAAACACACACCAAACTAGAGTTTTCACATCGAACAGGCTAGAGTAGTTACAAACCAAGGAAAGCCAATCAAGATTGTCATCCTCATGATGTAACTACAGTGGATTAGCCATTAGTTGTTTAGCGTAACATGATTTGGTGCTATATGTACCGAAGTTACCTCCCACAACCATTTGTCCCCCTGGTTTACCTGCCGCGTAACCGACCTCCACAAATAAAAGGTCACAATAAAATTATTGAGATAAACTATTGTAAAATAGATAACATAAAAACTGGCAAAATGAGTTAGTCCATGCCCGTAAATATACTAGGTGACCAGAAATTTCTAAAAGTTTATAGGGGTATGGTGATGTCCAGTAATTAATCATAATTTGACAATTTATATCCAATAAATTTATTTGTTGAGGAGCTAACAAACATAATTGTGAGCGGAAAAATCCAACACTTACTAATTGTTTGATGCTTAATAAATGCACATTTATGTTTAAGTAAATATGTTTTGGTGGATATTAAGTTTTTTGTTTGGTGAGGCATTCTAGCTTAGGTGTATAATTAAATTTCATGATCTAGTTGGGAAATTATTGTTTAAGCATGCTTTTGTAAGAAAATCACAATTTAGGATTGGAATTAATTCATCCCTGACAATGAAGAAAATGCAATAATCGAAGATTTAGATACCTCGTTTCAGCGTAGGTTAATCTGTGGGTCGCATAAACTATTGGTTAAACCTTATCTAAACGACAAAAAGAGAACTAAGTTTAGTTAGTTGTGAAAATTTGATTTTGAACAATTTTTTATTTTAACTTTGAAAAGAAGAAACATGTTATGTGATTATCTATTCTCTTCTTATTTCTTACTATCTGGAAGAGAACAATGCTGAACACCAAAATATGATTTTGATCTATTTTCCTATTTCAACCTTGAAAGTAAAATACTACACGTTTTGTTATTAGACCAAAAGTTATGGTTACTGCAATTTACAATAGAAATAACTATAAAACAAAATTAAAGAGAAAATGAGTAAACGTGGAAATAATAAACTAATTAAATGTTGATAAACTGTGTATTAAAATATAAAACGAGCACGCGAGTATTCACATGTGAATAATACTAGTATATATAAATGGGTATATTATTAGTACATTACAAATGAAGTTTTCATATGCATTGATGAAGACCACATAATTTTATGATAAATGGAGATATACATAATGTTAGTACAAGGATTAATAACACGTAACGCAATACAACAATCACTTGATACTTCCTTCTTGATGCTTATAATCTTCATTCACTTGACGTTTGAACCCGTAATATGCTAAGAAAAAGAGGATGGTTAGTCCATTTTTGCTACTTTGCCTTCGAAAAACCGGTTAGTATCGTCTGAAGTGACTCCTCGAAAGGTTGGTAATAAATATGTTTGGTAGTCAATAGTACATACCCGCATTTTATGTCTTGATCTGGAATTTATAGGCTTCCCTGGTGGTTTAGGCTGAGGTGTCAGTACATTACAATCCTCTCTTTAGTTATCATTGTTCAGAAAATCTTTGGAATACAATACAATATCTTCAGAACTCCATGATACGTACTCGTAAATACTTCTCTTCATAAATATATCCTCTTCGTGAATCTCCTCAGAGGTCATGTATTTTATGAGACGATCAAAGTTGTGTTGCCTCTATCCTAGTGTCGTTTTAAAACGAGAACCAGTCTCCTCGGGTATCTACATATTACCGAGAAGGACATACTTTTGCAGTACCTAGCTATCATATACCTACCTTAATTAATGGTGATGCTTCAAACACTAATTTATTACGATGGTTACATAAAACTATTGATGATAAACGTAGGTTTATTTACAAGTTTATAACTAATGACTTGAGATTTATTTATATGCGATGTTGAATGCAAATTTACCGTAAAAACATGGATATACTTAACTAGATAATGGATGTTAATTTTCTATGGGAATAAGCAGATCACTGGCATAATATTGGACTTGCAGGTACCATATTTCTAGTAAACAACTTCCATGAAATCTTATTAGCATGTTACACTACTTGTTTGCATTGAATATAGAGTTGAAAATGAATGTATTTTACGTTAACGACATGGTATGGATGAATTATAGACGAAACTATAAAGTCAAATTACATAATTCTACTTTCAGTATCATGATACCTTTTTAATGAGGAATGGCGACAAATACACAATGGTATTACATGTTCTATTAAACAATACTAATTGTAAGTAGTTGCCCGATGCTAGAATACTTAAAAGTGTGAAAAGGAAATGACATATTGTTGAATTTCTTAAGTAACATGAACACATTAAAGTGTTTTTTTAACGACTAATTATGACAATTTATCTATCAATACACCTAAACCTTCTACTTGCAAGTCCTTCCTCCCTAAATCTCCTAAACCTTCACTCCACGAGAATCGAACCCTTGACCTCAGAAACCTTCTACTTGCAAGTCCTTTCTCCCTACCACTAGACCACCTTATAACCCAACACATATTAAATTGCATAATATCATATATATAGAGGTGTAAGTGGAGTTATATAGGGTGGTTTGAGATTATTGCAGTTGTTTATTAAATTTGCCGTTACAAAAAATAAGTTGTTTAGGATTATTTTATATCATTAAAGTCAATAATATCTAGTCGTTAATATACTTCAATTTAAAATATATTTGTAGATATGAGTTCAGATTCACCATAATATGTCAATGTCATTTTGCGTGAAATACATAAACTGACATCATCACAACTATGCTTAACGATTTGTTTTTTGTACACCATAGAAACCAATATAAATTTGGCACAAGGAGAAGTGTTTGGGATTTAATTCGGCATGCATAAATAATATATGTATGCAGTGGTATTTCTTGTTATCCATGTTTTCTCCAACGATTTATGAAGCTATTTGATTAAATTAAAAAATACACAAAAGTTGTATAGCACGTTATTGCAAACTAATACTATTAGAAGCTCATTAAATACTATCGTAAGCTCATTAAATTTATATCGATTAGATTGATACCGCATCACAACTTGCTGCATTTATTATAATAAACCAAAAGCTAAATTAAAAATGAAACAAAGAAAATGCATCTTTCTTACATTATTATATTGGGGGTTGATATAGAGACGAATATACTAGTTGATAATATATGGCTTAACTGGTGCACACTAAATTGCAAGCTAGGTTTTTAATATTCGATTACTTTTAAGAAAAACCAGTCATCCTAAAGATAGCGTTCCTAAACTTGATTGCCTTTCTCCCCTTGAGGGTCCTTCCAATTCCTTGACACATCGAGAATGGGCAAGGTAATCTTGTGTGATCATCAGCTCTTTTCCTTTCTAAAAATTCATGAGGAGGAATCCATTCATCATCCCCGTAATCATCATCATAAACCTTGGTCGCTTGTCTGTTCCAGTAACCTGGAATGTCCACAGGAGTCGTGGCTTGGAAGATTGGAAAAGTAACATTGTGGACAGGTGAAGAGCTTTCTGTATTTGGAGGAGAATCCTTTATGCATCCCCAAATGTCCCACTCTTGGAACTCTTCGAAGCCAGAATCCATCTTTTCTTCCACCACCAAGCTATTGGACGAGCCAACAAGTAAAGCTTCCATACCACATTGCGGCCTAAAAAAAGTAGACATGAACCGTAATAAGAAATCTCTCTAACAAATCATAATTGAGGTCCCTGAAATTGCATAATGATACCACCATAAAACTTGAATGGGATAAGAGTGCAAAAGACCAAACAAATTCCATGCAAATTTCATTATAACATTAGAACACTTATGGTCATAGAAATAGTAACAATGCAACATGGCAAAATATGTTATCTTCAGGATATTCATTGATCTACTAGTACTTCAACCAAATAGAAAAGTAGTTGAAGTTTCTTAGAAGTGGTATAAATAAATCCAAAATGCTAACATGTTTAAAGAAGGGAAAACTTTGATATGCAAAAACTAAAATAGAGAGATTAAAGAAGTTTTGAGTGAGTAACTTGTTTGGTGGTTTGTTTTCCTCAAGGAAAGAAAGAGACGATGTTAAGATAGATTCTATATGTTTCTTTTCTTTCACTTGGGGGAAAGGAGCGAAAGAAACCATGTTAAGAGATGATTTCTTGCTTGCCCATGGACCAACACTAGCTCCCTGGATAGCTGAAAAGCTTCCAGGTGAAGCATTTGTATTAGACGGGGATTCCTCTTTGCAATCCCATACATTTTCTTCATGTAGCTCTTCGGAGTCAGAATCTACCATTTGTTTCAAAAAGGAGTTTCTGGGTGGCCCACCAACTAAAATTTTCAAACTCATTTCAGGTCCGTGACACCTAAAAATGATAACCCATGTTAAGCAAACTGAAATGGAGATGAAGAAGAACAACATTATACCAACAACACAAGATGCGAATAAGATGAAGAATAGATAGACAAAGTATGGAGAAGAGGGAGGATATTATTAACTTATTTTGAACCGGAAATGAAAGAAGCTATGTTCGTCTCTTGTTTGGTGTGAATTACTTGGGTGGAAAGTGGAAACCGAGTTTGGTTATAAATGTGAGGGTTTTCACATCAAATATGCCAATGGGTATGTTTAAGACCTTGAAACATGCAAATTGTTGTGAGTTCTAGTTAGAAAAAATGTGGCACTTACTAATTCTTTCACCAGCCTAATAAATGTGGTTTGTTGGATAAGTGTGTGTGTGTGTGTGTGTGGTGGTGGGGAAGAGGGAAAACAATACTGTATTATTCTAAATTGGTATAATCAGCTTGGATGGAGATCTATTTTGGTTAATTTAAATACATTATTTGAGACGTAAATGCTTATATCTCGAATATGGATACACTATGCAAAAATTAATGCAACAATCATATAAAACTAGACTAGGGATTATGGCTTCGGTGAAAGTCATTGTCGCCACTGAAGGTTTATTTATTGTTTCATATATTGTACCTGATCACTTGCAACATGATATCATATTCACGAGTAACTCATACAACATGTTGTTACATTAATGAAGGTGCTACTATATCATTGGTGAAGTATAATTATATTCTTTTTATCATGTTGCAAAAGGAAATAATAATATATAAACCCCTTATGCGACAAACTTAGAGGTGGGAATTGAAAATGTTTAAACTTTGTTTATGCATACTTTCTTTAGCTGACAATTCAAATTATTTGTATGTGATGATGAAGAACATGCATTTTTCTATGTAGATGGACAAGCCTCGATTGTGAGTGTTGGGACAGTTATGTGCAGAAGCGTCTACTTATAACTTTGGTATGATAGGATAATTTTAGGCTATAAACTATATCACTAGGAAAATAGCCCCTTGTCCGGAAACGATTACCAAAGACTGCCAATTTACGTGTCCTACAAATCACACACTTTACGTGTCCTATAAATCACACAGAAAACATTCAACGGGTTAGCCATCCTAAGATTTATCTACACAATTTTGATTGTTGAATTATCCCGAATACCTCAGACAATGTGAGATTGTGTATACTTGCATGCTCTTTAACTCATATGTAGAATACCATATGTGGGATAGGGTACTAAACTAAAGGTCGACAGAGTCCCAAAATGAAGGTTGTGCCTCTAGGGTTCAAATAGAGGAGACCCATAATTCCACTATACCTACTGAATGTTTGTACTTACATGGAAATTATAATGCATCATCTATACCATTTTATCAGCAGACCACATGCTAATCTCTAGGTCATCAAGAGGAATGTGACACATGCCGATCTTATTTATTATGTTTTTGTCATGTCCTATTATGTTTCCTTTAATTTGGTTATCCTTTGGTTATCCTATTTTCCATCTCCTATTATGTTTTGGTCAAGTCATCATTAGGAAAGCTCACATGAGTTTCTTTGTTAATCCTCTCTATTACACTTCCATTCCATACATACAGTTCCTTAATGATAGCAACAAAACGCACACTCGTCACATTCTATCTTCTTAATTCCCAGTGACGTGTACCTATCTTTTTTTCTTTGATCCATGCTTACCTCATCTTCAAACCTAGTTGAGAAGACTTCTTCTATACATAGAAATTGATTGTACGTGCCTTGGAAGAAGTGGAAATTGTGGAAGTGATCCCATTAAATTCACAAGTTTTGTATGTGAAATAATGGTAATTTTATTTTCTAAGCCTTCGACTCCTATATGTTTCAAGCATCCATTTATCCAGGACTGTAGCAGGCTTTTTGTCGCTCCAAAATTTTTTAGCTTGTGCATAATTAAGACAAGTGAGAATGACAAATCAATTGATTGGTAAACATGAGGGAAGAGGGTTATCTGACGTTGTCCCTTGTTTGCTCCCATTGGCAATTATAGCATATTTTTCACTCGCTTGGAAAATATTTCGCAGTAGATAGAGAATTTATGAGAAATCAAAACCAAAGTTTTACAAATTGTATGAGAGAATTACATAATTGAATGACGAATGAATTTCAGAAGAAAAGAGAACAACATATATATCAGTTGTGAGGGGTAAACTGGTAAAAAGAGACATAACGACTAAATCCCTATCGAAGAGGACAGTACAACTGAGGATGCACGTAGTACAATCTGCAGAGAAAATGTATCATATGTGATTTATGATTTCACAAGTTGCTGAATTGTGTGGTGATGATGATGATAACTTTTGGATGTAATGTGGTTTTGGTGGAGATAATGGAGGTGACGATTTATTGACATAAGAAGGTGGTGGCAATCGAAACGGTGGAAATCACGATGCATAAACTTTAGAAGGTGGTGACGTGCGACGATATTGAAAGTTGTAGTGGCTATTTGTAAATGAAAGAGGCGTAGGTTAGGGAGACATTGGAGTTGAGGATGGTGGTTGATATGTAAAGTTGGAGAAGATGTCAAACATGGAGACGGGTCGTAAACATGTGGAGGTGGTGAATTGTTCTAGTTAGGCGGAGATGGAAATTAATAAGGGTGGAGGTGTGAGCTATGCTCTTCGGGAAACTTGCCTTGATTACCGGGTTTATAACATTAATTAGTATCAATCAATACAAATATAAGCAATGTTACATGCATGGTTGCACCGCTTGCTCAATCATGGAGGGGAAAATTCTCCTATAAACTGAGTCTATGACTTATTTCACACGCTTTGAGGTTGAAATTGATCCACAAATGATAATGAATGTGAACCATGTGCAAAACGTGTGATGTGGGGCAATCTTAACCACACAATCCGTCAGAATCTTATGGACCCAGTTTATGGTTCTCTTACACAGAAGTTTATCTTGGAGGATTGGGAGAAATGTACGTGCCACTTATAATTTTCCAGTCTTGGGAGGCCGTGTATATGCACAGTAGGCCTAGTACTTTAAATTCTAAACTAAGACCTATACAATGTTATATCCTGAATTACTGCGCTTTATTTAATTACCGCATTCTCATTGATATTTCATGTTTCAACAATCCGTAGAATCACTCATGATGGATGTGCATTGAGGTTATTACCATCCTTAGCTTGCTTGCTCACTATGAAATACAATTCCTAATCACAATCGTCAATGTACCATTTCAGGTGTTCAACTGTACTTCCGGTGACATGGATTATAATTATTGTCGTTTTGTCAATTCTATTACTGTTTTGAGTTGTTTTGTTATTGAAACTATTCAAAACATTATTTATCATTTAATTAATCGAAACTCGAAAGATATTACGTTGTTGGGTCTCAGACAAAGTCCACTACTCCACTTATTTTGATTATATATTGTCAGCGCTAATCAAGTTATGCATAAACCGACATTAAGTTTTTATATGTTTTTATTTCATTAAAAAAGATTTAATACTATAAAGTCAAACAAAAACCGAAAGTAAAAGAAACAGATGTTTTCAATTTATAATATGATAAAATCAATGACCCTTGATTCTTCACAAACAGAATCCAAATTATAAAATTCACCGAACATGAATAATCAAACAAACAGTCCAGAATCAACGACGAGCTAGTGACACAACTGAGAGCAGAATCAAGAGTAAGAACACAATCACCCCTCCAAAAGTTCCAATCAACGACCCGGAAGTTCTCTCGCAGAAATCGTTGAACTGCCGACAAATCGCAAACCAATTTGTATGAGAATTTCCGTTGTGTGCCAAATACACGATTGCAGCTGCTGCTGATCCTGCAGCCGTCAAAAGAGCCATCGCTCCCTTCACGAACACCAAAAATATCAATGTCAATAATTCATCAAACTTCCAAGAGTCTGAGGTTGTGTATGGATCCACGTTTTAGAATATAGCCTAAGAGCATGCTTATTTATACAACAAATTCCTGAGATTGTTTGTTAAAATGTGCAATCCAAATGTATCTAGTAATCATGACCAACATATATTTGTTATCTTCAAATATATGTGTCCTTTTCATTTTTCTAGTTTACCTTCAATTTTTTTATAGATAAGAAATTTTGCGGGATTGGAACGCTTGCCAACCTCGTAATGACTAGGGATAAGACCATAATTATCAATGACCAAGAGATTCTTGGCCCCACCATTTTTTAATTTAAGAAAATCAAAAATAAAATAAAATAGGAGATGGGCGCCCTGGGCAGGGCGCCCATCAAGCCACCAGCGCCCAGGTTGGTGGCTCTAGTTTGGAATGGGTCCATTGATTATATTTATTTTTTTACTAAAAAAATATAAAAAGTATATCATAATTCGTAAAAAAATGTTCTCTACAAATAGAGATCAGATATGATATACTTTTATTACTTGTGAAAAATTTGATGGTTGTGTGATCGGTTGGTCATGGATAAACGTCATTTTTTGTGTAGCGGAGTGTTGGTTTGGTTGGAAGGTTGTGTATGTTGATGAGAGAGAAATTAATAAATTATTGAAATAGTGACCGTGACCTAGTCATGGATAATAGTAGTCTAACTAACTTGGGTTGCCATTTTGACAACCAAATTCAGTTGGTTATCATTTGTATTCCTGATTATAATTCATTTTGAGTCATGGATAAGAATGCTCTAACTAAACAATGATGAAAAATCAAAACTTGTGAAATTACCGTATCCAAGACTATCAAGACCACGCGACTGTTCTGCGCGTGACTCTTTAAGATGTTGAAGATGGAGATAGCCAGAGAGAGTAACAAGTACGCGGTTACAATAGCATTCGCCACGACAAAAAACCTGCAAACACAAACACAACAGCTCAAAATATGTGATGGCTTGCAGGCAGCTGTGAACCTAAACCGGCATACTACACGAACTCACGCGAGCGTTGGGAGATCTTTATACTGTGCCCTGAACCGGAGGAACGGAGTGAAAAAGGGCAGAGACTGCCTCGTCGTCCCCATTGCAATCGCACTCGCTAGTGTTGCAATAACCGCGACAATTCTTAGGATAAAATCCAAAACTGCCAGGCCACGGTTCACTCCTTTCGAAGCAGATCTCGAACCAAACTCAATTATTGCCATTTCTCTCCAAAATTCAGAGAAGAAACTGCTCAAGTACTCTATGTAGTGAAGTGTATAACCAGGACCATGCATGAGAGAATTTATACTAAAAGCACACAGTGTGATTTTGATAATGTGTATTAGGTACATTCTTGATAAGATTAGATAGATCATAGATGAAGCTGTACTGTAGAATATACCTGCTTTACTTTCTCTCAGATTATCTTTTCGACTCCACTACTGCATCATATGATCAGGAATTAATGTAAAAATGGAAAGAAACAGGTGAGTTTCCAACTCCACTACATGAGGATATTGTTGAACTGTCTGAAAATGGAAAGGATCAGGTGCTCTTCAACTCCACAATATTGTTAAACTGGCTATTAATGGAAAGAACCAGGTGTTAATCATCCTTAATCTGGTGTTGGAGCCTCAAAAAAAACTAATCCCACTATCACAGTTTTCATCAGGATATTGTTAAACTAGTACTGAAACACACTTGTGCTGAGGAGATTGAACATAACTCCTTCAGTAATAGAAACTCTGTTTGAGCGTCCGTGTTATATTATATCATACTCACTCCGTCCAAATCTCAATTTCTCATGTTAATTTTCGAGTCAACATCTGTTTGCTCGAACTGTTTCTTTTAGATAATACTCAGTATCATTTTAAGTCGTGAATTAAGGATTTTTGGGACAATTTAGCCCCGAAGATACTTGTGTACAGTACTAGTGCCTAGCCCAGGAACTTGAAACAATAACCAGAATCCCGGGGTACCCGAGCCAACCACATAATCAAGATAAGACTATCCGTCTTGAACCTAACCAAAAGATACTAGCCAAAGTACTCAAACAATAAGACAAAATAATACCGCAACTTCATCTAGTGTTCAATTACACTCAATTCACTACTTTTACTCAATTAGCGCGCGTCGCTATTCATATACTAACCCGAACACTTCTTAGTGGGTTACATACGATAGAGATCCCGTTTTGTAAATCCCATTACATCAACGCACTAATTCAATTTCGACCATCTAACCCGGTACTCTAACATTATCATCATGCATGTTCCCCTTTGGATTCTTACAATGTTACCTAATGTAAGTTGGACTAGAAGATCTTTCACCCAAAATCTGCTTTATTTCATCCCCTTTAACAGGCCCGGATTGAAGAAAAGACCCCTCGTTCACCTTTTTCCTGGCTTTGATTTGAACAAAAAGGCTTCATTTTTCACAATGCAATCTCACGAGGTTTTGTCATATAGCGGTGAGAATAGGGTGATTTCAATCAACTAGTCACCCATACCACGTTTCGGATGGGGTGCGTGAAGAGCTCAGTGGCTATGAGGATTTTCAGGAGGGATCAGGGAGCCTACACGGTACTGATCGATGTTGGTCGTCGCGTGATACTCGAGTTACCGTTCGAGTAACTTATCGTTCGTCCCGTGTTATTTTAACAACATAGTATTGTAGTGTTGTGTAAGTCGACGTTTTCCTATACGCATAAAAAAAGTATAAAACACCTGGAAAAAGGCTTACAACAACCCAGTACTAATTTAAAAAAATCTTGGAAAAAGTAGTTATTTGTATCCGAGTGGCAAGCTGAGACACCCGGATCCAAGAGGTCACGGGTTCGATCCCCATGATGGGTGATTATATCCCCGCAATGTGTGATTATGTCTTTTGTATTAAGGCTTGTACAATATTTGATTAATCATTAATTAGAAATTTATCGAACGATTTAATTGTAACAATATATCTAAAAAAAAGATAGATCGCCTTGTATATAATTTATACAATTAGATGGTAAATTATCAGATTGTTTGGCTAGCGATTTAAGGAGGCCGAATTTTAGTGTTTGGCTGATGGTTTTCGAATCAGTAGGTTACGTAGGATAGATGGGTTGGATGAAAGTGATATGTGGAAGAACATGATTGGTGTTAAAATGTTTCTGGAGTTTTTAAGGTTGTTGGGTAATGTCTGGAGTTATAAGTATAGGGTTAGATATAGGAATACCAAATCGAGTTGGGCTCGGTTTTGGTTTTAGCATGGTCAAACGGCTGGA
>JAYMSL010001652.1:0-16429 GCA_036897195.1 Plantago coronopus
CGGGTAGTGAGGCGTGCTGGTGGTGGTTTTGCTGGTGTGTGGTGGTGGTGATTCTGGGGCGTGGTGTTGGACGTGGTGCAGGTGGTGTTGAGCGTGATAGTGGACAGTGAGGCGTCCGGGGTGGGGGGTTGTTGCTGCGTGGTGGTGGAGGTGGTTTTGGGACGTGGTGCAGGTGGTTCTGCGGCGTGGTGCTAGTTATGTTGGGGCGTCGTGGTGGTAGTCTCGGTGCAGGTTTTGAGTTGGAAGTTGGCGTTTGGGTGGGGAAAAGGTGGCGAAGGTTCAGTGTTGTTGTTGGGTTTGGGAGTCGAGGTGTATATTCAGTGGTGTTGTTTGGTTTATGAGTCGAGGTGTGTGGTTCAATGGTGTTTGGAGTTGGAAGTTGGCGTTTGGGTGGGGAAAAGGTTGGCGAAGTTCAATATTGATGTCTGGTTTGGTAGTCGAGGTGTATTTTCAATGGTGTCGAGTTTGGTTTAGGAGTTGAGGTGTCAGGTTCAGTGGTGCTGTTTTGGTTTGGGAGGAACTACTTAGTCTAGGAGACTAAGCCCAGACTAAGGAAATCCCGTTAGTACAATCTTTTTTTTTTTTTTGAACTACCCTTTCTACAAAGTTGGGAACTTTAGATTGCTAGTACAACAAGATTGTAACATAATTCAATTTTCCGTACGAAGGGGAACAATTGAGAAATTATGCCAAATTCTGAAACCATTATAAAAATAATTGTATTATTAATTACTTAATACTATCTCAAAATAAAAATAAGTAATTTAATTACTTTTTTTTTTTGAGAAATACTGTTACAAGTACAATCGTTCGACCAATTTATAATTAATGATTAATTAAATTTTTCAAAAACATCAATACAGAGAAAATAATCACCTATGGTGGAGATTGAACCCGTGAACTCTATTAAGTAATTTAATTACGTACTACACTTACTTTTTACAAACTATTTATTTTAACTTGTTGATCCGTTAAACTTTCTCCAAAGCAACTCCAAGTATTTACTTTAGTCTTCCGTTCTTTATATTAGTTTTAGTTGTAAGTTGGAACTAGCTAGTTGAATTGGGCGAATTCTTCTCCCGTTCTTCAGTTAATGGAACACCAACTGACCAACTTAAGATACACATCGATTGATGAAATTGACAAGGAAATTTCAGCAAGTAGGGAAAAACATACACTTTGTTAGCAGAAGTTACCTGTTCGGAATTGGCCCATGATGAATGCTTGATTTGGTAATGGTTACAGGTTACTTCTCCCACTCTCAGTCCGATCACTCCATTTATCGGTTTTCACGTTTTTTCCTCAACTTTTCACTTCCATTTACTTCCATTAGTACGGGGTGCATGTATACTTTGTGTAGAAGTGCATTTTTATCCTCTGGTTTTATTTCCTGTTCAACTTTTGTCCCTTCATCGTTTCCCTTTACCTTATTGTTTAGGTCCGTATAAGTAATGGCCTGTATCTGTAGATATTTGATAATGTGGACATTCCAGCAAAATATACAAAGAACTGGAAAAAAAAGATGAAAAAAAGCTAACATCCAGTTTTGAGCTAGATCTGTGAAGAAAAAAACACATACGAATTACTCTGAACTTAATTATTTTTAAACATAAAGTTCATGTAAGAACTATCTTCTTTTTTCTTTCCATTTTCTGAATAATAAGATAATTAAACCAAACCACCCCTTTTATATTCCAACTTCATGACTCCGCAAGGATCCGAACATATAAAAATGAAACCTATGTTATTGTATTGTTGATATAATTATATGTAATTGATATGTTGGTATCCTATGATCATTTTGTACTGCAAAATGCAAACTCAAGCTGAATAATGGTGGTGAAAGATTCAAGAAAGAGAGCAATTTCATGGTGATAGTACTAGAGTACTTTTATTCATTGAATCATCATTTCTATAAATATGTTATATATGACACCTTAGTTTCTCCTTCCTACTGGCGTTGCCTTCTTACAGTTTGTCTGCAACATTAATGGATTAATCCAGCCTCCCATCCCTCTTAACTGTAGATTGGCGTTACTGCTTCTTTGACTACTCTCTGGTAGTCCAGAACTATAACTATCAGTAGAATTATGTTTCTGACCAATCAAAAATATTCTAAGGTTTCCAAGATACAGATACTCCTCCATCCTCTCATAGTACTAGATCTCATGCTAACCTACAAAGTGAAGATAGCATCAGGGGCAAACCCAGCGCCTAGCCTGCTTTTGGCTCAAGCCAGGCTAGGGGCAAACAACCTAAACCATTTATTGTATGTTTTTTTCTTACTTCAAATTATCAGGGGGTGGATTTATTTTCTTAATATGCTCTAGCAGGGCCTTATGTTCACATGATCTACTTCGTTGTTGAAATATATACTGCATGTTTTGCAATATTTAATTGATTGCAGAGTGTTCAAATGTTAATAAAATCCAATTGACGACACGAGTCTCAAACTTCGAACCTTATATTTAAATTAAAACTCTTCTATAGCTAAAATTTATATCAATTTTATTAGCTCTGTTTCGAAAGAGAAATGTTACGGCTGAAGTGCACATTACATTGCAATTTTATATTTTTATGTATTACGCCTTGTAGCGGGGATTGTTACGTTGGAGCCTATATGGCTATATCACCGATCTGGATAAATCCGAAATGGATTCTCATGCTCTCAATCAGATTACAAATTAAGTGATAAACACACAATTAGAATCATAATAGTTTGAATGGCTTGGATTAATAACACTTTCAACTGTTAAATGTATCAAGAACATCTGTAAACAGTGAAGATATTGGAGACATTGACGGTCATTTTAAGGCAGGTAAAGCAATGAATTAATGTCGCAGATGTAAGAATAAAGAAATGGAAATAGGTATGTGTGTCTTAAGCGCAAAATGCGCCAACAGTCTACACTAAATGCAAAACGTGCTCTACTAAATGCAACCTGCACTCTAACTATAATTCAATGCACGCACGATTTTGATCGATCCACGCCACTAACTATAACACCATTACCACGATTTGCACCTAAACTAGTTAACTGCAAATCAACATATTAAACAAAACTACAAGGCACTGAAAATTTTGACAACAAGATTCATGTGGCTTAACATATAATTGCACGTACGTGGCAGGAAAACAATCGGTTTGAGTGAAAATCCCCTAGAGATAGGATCCGTCTATCGACTATATACTACCACATTGATACACGGAATTCCTAATTATAATACTTCTATGTTTGATTAATAATGCTACATTTGGTCATTTTGAACGTCCGGTTAATAAACAAGTGTTCCTGGGCACGAAAGGTGGCGCACAGTCTCCAGTCGCCTACCTCCACAAGGCAACAACGTACCTCTACAGTTCTGGAGGATTCTGAGAACTGGAGGTAGGCGACCGCCTGTCTCAGGAGCGCGTATCACGCGCCTCAGCAGGCAAAGTTAAGCGGAAAAGATGAATGACGACAAAACAATGCTGAGAATGGCAATTTCTATTAACAGAATATCTGCAAAAACTTAAAGAACTTTACAGGAAAACCTAATATATATACTATGAGGAACAATCTAGAATAGAGAACTAATAGCTAACTAACTACAGAAATTAAGTAATCCTATCTCGTGCTCTCATCGAAACGCGACTTAGCCCTAGCAAAAACCGCAGACATCTTGGTGTAAATCGTCTCGATTTGATATGCAGAAAATCAGGTTTAAGAACCCTAGTTTCTCTTAATTTGGGGACGCTCTTATTTTGACGCTCCGGGCGGCAGTTAGGACGAACCAGAAGTTCGTTGGTTGCTCTGTTCCTTTCTTCTTCAATTCTGCGTTTGATTTCATCGATTTCTTGCACCAAATTGATCGATCTCTGAGATTCCCCATCAAGATGGGAATGGATATCGGTAATTCCCATCTTGCTCAACATAATCTTCATTAAATCTGAGGAGACTGCTTTGGTAAAAACATCTGCAAGCTGTGATATTGTATTCACATATTCTGTCTTGATAATGCCTGCTTGCACCTTTTCTCGTATGAAGTGCTGATCAACTTCTATGTGCTTCGTCCGCTCGTGGAAAACTGGATTTCGTGTCAAATGTAGTGCAGATTGATTATCACAGAGCAAAACAGTTGGTTTCTTCACATTAATCCCAAAGTCTTGAAGTATAAAATGGATCCACATGACTTCACAGATAGTCTGAGTCATCGCCCTATACTCTGATTCTGCTGAAGATCGACTCACTACTGTCTGCTTCTTTGTTTTCCAGCTTATCATAGACTTGCCAAAGAAAATACAGTACCCCGTCAAAGATCTGCGAGTATCTTGACAAGCTGCATAGTCTGCATCTGAATATGCAAGCAACTCTTGATTCTTTTCTGCAGAAAATAAGATTCCTTGTCCTGGACTGCCTTTCAAATATCTGACAATGTGTAATGCAGTTTCAAAATGTTTCTTTGTGGGTTTCTCCATATATTGACTCAGAATGTTCACTGCATAACATATATCTGGCCTAGTTAATGTCAGATACAAGAGTTTTCCAACAATCTTCCTATACTTTGACACATCCTTCAGTGTTTCTCCTTGTGCTGAAGTTTTGTGATTTTGTTCAATTGGCGTGACATAAGGTTTGCAACCCATTAGTCCATATTCTTGTATAATCTCCAAGGTATACTTTCTTTGACAGACATAGATACCTGATTGAGCTCGTGCAATTTCTAAGCCAAGAAAGTATCTTGGCTGACCAATATCCTTCATCTTGAAATGAGTCTGCATTTGCAGCTTGACCTTATCGATTTCTGCTTGATCTTGGCCTCCAATTAAAATATCATCTACATAAACCAATATGCAAATGATGCCAGTCTTAACTTGTTTTGTGAACAAAGAATGATCACATCTGGACCGGTGAAAACCAAGAGTTAATAATGATTGAGTGAACTTATAGTTCCATTGTCGAGAAGCTTGTTTCAACCCGTAGATTGATTTATTGAGCTTACAAACAAGGTTATTGGAGTATGAGTGCGCAGATTCCCCCTTAATCCTATAACCAGGAGGTAAGCGCATGTAAATGGTTTCTTCAAGATCACCATTTAGAAATGCGTTATTGACGTCCATTTGACAAAATTTCCAATTTTCTTGAGCAGCTATGGAGAAGAAGAGACGTATAGTGGTATGTTTGACAACTGGACTAAATGTTTCGGTGTAATCATGTCCATACCTTTGAGTGAAACCTTGAGCAACAAGACGAGCTTTATGCTTGTCAAGTGTCCCGTCGGCTTTGAGTTTGGTTTTGAACACATAACGGCAACCAATAGGTTTGGCGCCTTGAGGAAGAGATGTGATAGTCCATGTATGATTATCTTCCATGGCTTGTATTTCTGCCTGTATAGCCTTACGCCAATGTGGGTATTGCATTGCTTCATCAAAGGAACTAGGTTCCTCTAATAAAGATAAAGTAAAGATGAACTTTCGATGTGCTGGTGATAAATTATCATAAGTGATGTAATTAGTGATAGGATAGGAAGTAGATGATTTAGAGTGTAAAGTCTCACAGTGAAAGTCAAGTAAATTCTTAGGAATTTGTGAGACTCGTGTAGAACGTCGAACCCTAGGTTCACTAGGAGGTGTTTGAACAATAAGTGGAGGTGAAGGAACTGAGTCCTCTACATGATCATTGAGTATGTTGTCATGTGAAACTGCAACTTGCTCAATGTTAGTAGAAATTTGAGAAGGTTCTTGAGTAATCAAAGTAGATTCATCAAACCAGAAAGGATCAGTTTGATTTGTAAGATGTATGCAATCACGAACGTTTGTTTCTTCATACGGAAAAATATCTTCACAAAACTTGACATCTCGTGAAGTAAATACATTCTTACTTTCAAGATCAAACAACTTGTAACCCTTTACTTGTGGATTATATCCAATAAATACACACTTACGAGAACGAGCACCAAACTTATGACGTAGTTCGTGTGGAACTAAGGCATAAGCTAGACATCCAAATACTTTAACATTACTATAGCTGGGCCTTTGATGAAACACAATTTCAAAAGGTGTTCGATTGTTAAGAACATCTAATGGAGTACGATTGATTAAAAAGGCTGATGTTAGAACTGCCTCACTCCAGAAACGAAGTGGTAAATGTGAGTGAAAAAGAATAGAACGTGCAACATTAAGAAGGTGTTGATGTTTGCGTTCGACAGTTCCATTTTGTTGAGGTGTGTAAACACATGATTTCTGATGCTTAATACCAAGCTCTTTGTAGAACTCATCCATTTGAAACTCAAGTCCATTGTCACTTTGAATGACTTTAATAGTTGTTTTGAATTGAGTTTGTATGAGACGTATAAAGTTTTGCAATGTAGCTCGTACATCTGACTTAAATTTGAGAAGATAAATCCAAGTCATTCGTGAGAAATCATCAACAAGTGTAAGAAAATATTGGTGACCATAAAGAGATTGCAAAGAAAAAGGACCCCAAATGTCACAATGTATAACATCAAAACACTCACGAGTCTTCTTAACATGAAAAGGAAATGGTTCACGTCGTTGTTTAGCTTTGTAACAAACCTCACAACTAGAGAACGGAGAACTACGAACTACACTACTAACCTTCTCAATGGCTTGAAGTTTATCTAAGGGAATATGTCCCATTCGATAATGCCAGAGATGTTTTCTTACGCTACTAGGAACATGAGAAATATGCGGGTAACTAGAAACTTGAGAAACTTGTTGAAAAACTTCATTCACTTGCTTAACTGCCAATTGCTTCCTTGGGAACTCTACTCGAAATAAACCTCTAAACCTGTCTGCCCTTCCAATCGTCCTGGAAGAGGATTGAGTCTGTATAAAACAAGAATCGTTAGTAAATAAGAAATCAACAACTCCTTCATGAGAAATTTCTCCTATAGATATGAGATTAACCCTAAAAGAGGGCACACAAAGAACATCTCGAAGTATGAGTTCTTCTGTTAACTGTATATCCCCTTTGTGTGTAACCTCAATACGAGTATGATTAGGTAGTTTAACAAATGATTGAAACACACGAATATTATCTGTAAATAAATCATAATTGCAAGTAACATGATCTGTGGCTCCTGAATCGAGTATCCAAACAGAAACATCTGAGATTTGTGACTTTGATTGTGATTGAGTAACTTGAGATTGTGTTACTTTGAATGAATCAAGATCTTTGAGTTGATCAGATGAGTGTTGTGAGTGTGCATTAGTGTATGCATATGAATCAGTACAAAAAATTTCTGCAATAGTGAGGCTGGAGTTAAGTTCAATACCAGCAAAACAGATGGCTTCATCCACCTCCTCTTGTGTCATGTGATTGATCTCACCATCTTCATACACTTCAGCATTGCATTCACTGTTAAGAACATCAATAACCTGTTTGACCTGTTGTGGAGTGTATCTCCGAGCAACACCTTGATCTGGCACCTTAGTAACCTCTTGCTCAATCTCTTGAAGTTGCACATTATTAGCACTAGTTCCAGATCCAGTAGACATATAGTCTGAGTGACTGGAGCTTGCTGCTGAAACTCTTCCACCACGACGTCCACCACGCATAGTAGTAGTGAAACGTCCTCCACGAGTAGTGTATGGAACAAAGCTTGGAGCTCGAGTGAACTTAAAATCAGCAGGGAAACCATGAACCCTATAGCATGTGTCAACCAAGTGTCCATCCTTCTTGCAATAAGAACACTTCATGTGCTCTTTCTCCTTACGCTTGTTGCCATGGTTGAGATGCATAGTCGAGCTTTCAACACCCAGATTCATCGGGCCTCGTACTAGCCTTTGCCTCTCTTCCTGCAGACAGAGAGAGTATGCTTTGTCCAGGGATGGAATAGGTTCCATGATGATAATCTGCCCTCTCACAGTTTCAAAAGCTTGGGTTAAACCCATCAAGAACTTGAAAACATTATCTATCTCCTGTGTGTGTGCAAGATCATGCAGACTCTTACACTTACAAGTACCACATATGCATCCAGGATTGGATCTGTAGTTCTTCAACTCAGAAAGAAGGCCAGAGAGCCGAGTGAAGTATTCAGTAACACCTAGAGACCCTTGAACCAATGTTGCTATATCATGTTGTATCTGGAAGATACGCACGTTATCTAGCTGTGAGTAACGCACCTTCAACTTTTCCCAGGCGTCTCTAGCTGTTGGTGAGTGGCTAATAGCAGTGGCAATCTCTGGTGAGACGGAGTAAATCATCCAGGCAAGCACTAGTGAGTTACACCGCACGCAAGAGGGATAAGTGACATCAGTGCTAGCTGGAGCTTCAAGTGATCCATCAACAAACATCAGCTTGTTTCTCACAGAGAGAGCAAGAGAGAAAAACCTAGTCCAGGTTTGGTAATTGTGTTGGTTTAGGGGTGGAGAGATGGCTACAGCATTGATTCGATCGTTTGGCCCAATGAAGTAGGGGCTATCAGGATCAGCACAAGCTGCAGAAGGAGGGTTAGTGGTTTCATTTGCAGTGTTGTTTGTGACGGGAGTTTGCACTTGAGGATTAGGGTTTGCTTCTTCCATGGTTTGTATGTGAGATAGAGAATTGCTGTGTGAAGTTTATGAAACAGAAAGAAGCAATATATATAGTACAAGAGTGAATCAGCAGATGAAGAGATAAGAACAACTAGCTGAATGACTCAGCAAATAATGAGAAAAATGTGAGTTGCAAGCAAACAAAAAACTTGCAGAGATGAAATGATCCAGTACTGCAATCTCTGCAACAGAGACACAGCTGGAATTCACAAGCAAACAACCGGGAAAACGACACAGAAAAAAGGAATCAATCAGGTACGGAAAGCCTGAGCATCTGATACCATATCAAAGTTTAAGCGGAAAAGGATGAATGACGACAAGAGAATGCTGAGAATGGCCATTTCTATTAACAGTAATCTGTAAAAACTTAAAGAACTTTACAAATATGCCTAATATATATACTACTAAAAACAATCTAGAAAGGAGGGCTAACAACTAACTAATTACAGAAATTAAGTAATCCGGTCTCGTGCTCTCATCGAGGCGCGACTTAACCCTAACAGAAAACGCAGACATCTTGGTGTAAATCGTCGTGATTTGTGCTGCAGAAAACTAGGTTTAAGAACCCTAATTTCTCCTAATTTGGGAACGCTCTTATGTTGACGCTCCGGACGGCAGTTATGGCGAACTAGAAGTTCGTTGGTTGCTCTGTTCCATTCTTCTTCAATTCTGCGTTTGATCTCATCGATTTCTTGCACCAAATTGATCGATCTCTGAGATTCCCCCTCAAGATGGGAATGGATATCAGTAATTCCCATCTTGCTCAACATAATCTTCATTAAATCTGAGGAGACTGCTTTGGTAAAAACATCTGCAAGCTGTGATTTTGTATTCACGTATTCCGTTTTGATAATGCCTGCTTGCACCTTTTCTCGTATGAAGTGCTGATCAACTTCTATGTGCTTCGTCCGCTCGTGGAAAACTGGATTTCGTGTTAAGTGTAGTGCGGACTGATTATCACAGAGCAAAACAGTTGGTTTCTTCACATTGATCCCGAAATCTTGAAGTATAAAATGGATCCACATGACTTCACAGATAGTTTGAGTCATTGCCCTATATTCTGATTCTGCTGAAGATCGACTTACTACCGTCTGCTTCTTTGTCTTCCAGCTTATCATGGATTTGCCAAAGAAAATACAGTATCCCGTCAAAGATCTGCGAGTGTCTTGACAAGCTGCATAATCTGCATCTGAATAAGCAAGCAATTCTTGATTCTTTTCTGCAGAAAATAAAATTCCTTGTCCTGGACTGCCTTTCAAATATCTGACAATGTGTAATGCAGTTTCAAAATGTTTCTTTGTGGGCTTCTCCATATATTGACTTAGGATGTTCACTGCATAGCAAATATCTGGCCTAGTCAATGTCAGATACAAGAGTTTTCCAACAATCTTTCTATACTTTGAAACATCCTTCAGTGTTTCTCCTTGTGCTGAAGTTTTGTGATTTTGTTCAATTGGTGTGACATAAGGTTTGCAACCCATTAAACCATATTCTTGTATAATCTCCAAGGTATACTTTCTTTGACAAACATAGATTCCTGACTGAGCTCGTGCAATTTCTAGACCAAGAAAGTATTTTGGTTGGCCAATATCTTTCATTTTGAAATGAGTTTGCATTTGCAGTTTGACCTTGTCGATTTCTGCCTGGTCTTGGCCTCCAATCAAAATATCATCTACATAAACCAGTATGCAGATGATGCCAGTCTTAACTTGTTTTGTGAACAAAGAATGATCACATCTGGACTGGTGAAAACCAAGGGTTAGTAATGATTGAGTGAACTTATAGTTCCATTGTCGAGAAGCTTGTTTCAATCCGTAGATTGATTTATTGAGCTTACAAACAAGGTTATTGGATGATGAGTGTGCAGATTCCCCCTTAATCCTATAACCAGGAGGTAAGCGCATGTAAATGGTTTCTTCAAGATCACCATTAAGAAAAGCATTATTGACGTCCATTTGACAAATTTTCCAATTCTCTTGAGCAGCTATGGAAAAGAAGAGACGAATAGTGGTATGTTTTACAACTGGACTAAATGTTTCAGTGTAATCATGGCCATACCTTTGAGTGAAACCTTGAGCAACAAGACGAGCTTTATGCTTGTCAAGTGTCCCGTCGGCTTTGAGTTTAGTTTTAAACACATAACGGCAACCAATAGGTTTGGCGCCTTGAGGAAGAGACATAATGGTCCATGTATGATTATCTTCCATGGCTTGTATCTCTGCCTGTATAGCAGTACGCCAATGTGGGTATTGCATTGCTTCATCAAAAGAACTAGGTTCTTCTAATAAAGATAAAGTGAAGATGAACTTGCGATGTGCTGGTGATAGATTATCATAAGTGATGTAATTAGTGATAGGATAGGAAGTAGATGATTTAGAGTGTAAAGTCTCACAGTGAAAATCAAGAAGATTTCTGGGAATTTGTGATACTCGTGTAGAACGTTGAACCCTAGGTTCACTAGGAGGTGTTCGAGCAATAAGTGGAGATGAAGGAACTGAGTCCTCTACATGATCAGTTAGCATGTTGTCTTGTGAAATTGCAACCTGCTCAATATTAGTAGGGTTGTGAGAATGTTCTTGAGTAGTCAAAGCAGATTCATCAATCCAAAAGGGGTCAGTCTGATTTGTAAGATGTATGCAATCACGAACGTTAGTTTCTTCATACGGAAAAATATCTTCACAAAATTTGACATCTCGTGAAGTGAATACATTCTTACTTTCAAGATCAAACAACTTGTAACCCTTTACCTGTGGATTATAACCAATAAACACACACTTACGAGAACGAGCATCAAACTTATGGCGAAGTTCTTGTGGAACTAAGGCATAAGCTAAACATCCAAATACTTTAACATTACTGTAGCTTGGTCTTTGATGAAACATAATTTCAAAAGGTGTTCGATTGTTAAGAACATCTAATGGAGTACGATTGATTAAGAAAGCTGATGTTAGAACTGCCTCACTCCAGAAACGAAGTGGTAAATGTGAGTGAAAAAGAATAGAACGTGCAACATTAAGAAGGTGTTGATGTTTACGTTCGACAGTTCCATTTTGTTGAGGTGTGTAAACACACGATTTCTGATGCTTAATACCAAGCTCTTTGTAGAACTCATCCATTTGAAACTCAAGTCCATTGTCACTTTGAATGATTTTAATAGTTGTTTTGAATTGAGTTTGTATGAGACGTATAAAGCTTTTCAATGTAGCTCGTACATCTGATTTAAATTTGAGAAGATAAATCCAAGTCATTCGTGAGAAATCATCAACAAGAGTAAGAAAATATTGGTGACCATAAAGAGATTGCAAAGAAAAGGGACCCCAAATGTCACAATGTATAACATCAAAACACTCACGAGTCTTCTTAACATGAAAAGGAAATGGTTCACGTCGTTGTTTGGCTTTGTAACAAACCTCACAACTAGAGAACGGAGAACTACGAACTACACTACTAACCTTCTCAATGGCTTGAAGTTTATCTAAGGGAATATGTCCCATTCGATAATGCCAGAGATGTTTTCTTACGCTACTAGGAACATGAGAAATATGCGGGTAACTAGAAACTTGAGAAACTTGTTGAAAAACTTCATTCACTTGCTTAACTGCCAATTGCTTCCTTGGGAACTCTACTCGAAATAAACCTCTAAACCTGTCTGCCCTTCCAATCGTCCTGGAAGAGGATTGAGTCTGTATAAAACAAGAATCGTTAGTAAATAAGAAATCAACAACTCCTTCATGAGAAATTTCTCCTATAGATATGAGATTAACCCTAAAAGAGGGCACACAAAGAACATCTCGAAGTATGAGTTCTTCTGTTAACTGTATATCCCCTTTGTGTGTAACCTCAATACGAGTATGATTAGGTAGTTTAACAAATGATTGAAACACACGAATATTATCTGTAAATAAATCATAATTGCAAGTAACATGATCTGTGGCTCCTGAATCGAGTATCCAAACAGAAACATCTGAGATTTGTGACTTTGATTGTGATTGAGTAACTTGAGATTGTGTTACTTTGAATGAATCAAGATCTTTGAGTTGATCAGATGAGTGTTGTGAGTGTGCATTAGTGTATGCATATGAATCAGTACAAAAAATTTCTGCAATAGTGAGGCTGGAGTTAAGTTCAATACCAGCAAAACAGATGGCTTCATCCACCTCCTCTTGTGTCATGTGATTGATCTCACCATCTTCATACACTTCAGCATTGCATTCACTGTTAAGAACATCAATAACCTGTTTGACCTGTTGTGGAGTGTATCTCCGAGCAACACCTTGATCTGGCACCTTAGTAACCTCTTGCTCAATCTCTTGAAGTTGCACATTATTAGCACTAGTTCCAGATCCAGTAGACATATAGTCTGAGTGACTGGAGCTTGCTGCTGAAACTCTTCCACCACGACGTCCACCACGCATAGTAGTAGTGAAACGTCCTCCACGAGTAGTGTATGGAACAAAGCTTGGAGCTCGAGTGAACTTAAAATCAGCAGGGAAACCATGAACCCTATAGCATGTGTCAACCAAGTGTCCATCCTTCTTGCAATAAGAACACTTCATGTGCTCTTTCTCCTTACGCTTGTTGCCATGGTTGAGATGCATAGTCGAGCTTTCAACACCCAGATTCATCGGGCCTCGTACTAGCCTTTGCCTCTCTTCCTGCAGACAGAGAGAGTATGCTTTGTCCAGGGATGGAATAGGTTCCATGATGATAATCTGCCCTCTCACAGTTTCAAAAGCTTGGGTTAAACCCATCAAGAACTTGAAAACATTATCTATCTCCTGTGTGTGTGCAAGATCATGCAGACTCTTACACTTACAAGTACCACATATGCATCCAGGATTGGATCTGTAGTTCTTCAACTCAGAAAGAAGGCCAGAGAGCCGAGTGAAGTATTCAGTAACACCTAGAGACCCTTGAACCAATGTTGCTATATCATGTTGTATCTGGAAGATACGCACGTTATCTAGCTGTGAGTAACGCACCTTCAACTTTTCCCAGGCGTCTCTAGCTGTTGGTGAGTGGCTAATAGCAGTGGCAATCTCTGGTGAGACGGAGTAAATCATCCAGGCAAGCACTAGTGAGTTACACCGCACGCAAGAGGGATAAGTGACATCAGTGCTAGCTGGAGCTTCAAGTGATCCATCAACAAACATCAGCTTGTTTCTCACAGAGAGAGCAAGAGAGAAAAACCTAGTCCAGGTTTGGTAATTGTGTTGGTTTAGGGGTGGAGAGATGGCTACAGCATTGATTCGATCGTTTGGCCCAATGAAGTAGGGGCTATCAGGATCAGCACAAGCTGCAGAAGGAGGGTTAGTGGTTTCATTTGCAGTGTTGTTTGTGACGGGAGTTTGCACTTGAGGATTAGGGTTTGCTTCTTCCATGGTTTGTATGTGAGATAGAGAATTGCTGTGTGAAGTTTATGAAACAGAAAGAAGCAATATATATAGTACAAGAGTGAATCAGCAGATGAAGAGATAAGAACAACTAGCTGAATGACTCAGCAAATAATGAGAAAAATGTGAGTTGCAAGCAAACAAAAAACTTGCAGAGATGAAATGATCCAGTACTGCAATCTCTGCAACAGAGACACAGCTGGAATTCACAAGCAAACAACCGGGAAAACGACACAGAAAAAAGGAATCAATCAGGTACGGAAAGCCTGAGCATCTGATACCATATCAAAGTTTAAGCGGAAAAGGATGAATGACGACAAGAGAATGCTGAGAATGGCCATTTCTATTAACAGTAATCTGTAAAAACTTAAAGAACTTTACAAATATGCCTAATATATATACTACTAAAAACAATCTAGAAAGGAGGGCTAACAACTAACTAATTACAGAAATTAAGTAATCCGGTCTCGTGCTCTCATCGAGGCGCGACTTAACCCTAACAGAAAACGCAGACATCTTGGTGTAAATCGTCGTGATTTGTGCTGCAGAAAACTAGGTTTAAGAACCCTAATTTCTCCTAATTTGGGAACGCTCTTATGTTGACGCTCCGGACGGCAGTTATGGCGAACTAGAAGTTCGTTGGTTGCTCTGTTCCATTCTTCTTCAATTCTGCGTTTGATCTCATCGATTTCTTGCACCAAATTGATCGATCTCTGAGATTCCCCCTCAAGATGGGAATGGATATCAGTAATTCCCATCTTGCTCAACATAATCTTCATTAAATCTGAGGAGACTGCTTTGGTAAAAACATCTGCAAGCTGTGATTTTGTATTCACGTATTCCGTTTTGATAATGCCTGCTTGCACCTTTTCTCGTATGAAGTGCTGATCAACTTCTATGTGCTTCGTCCGCTCGTGGAAAACTGGATTTCGTGTTAAGTGTAGTGCGGATTGATTATCACAGAGCAAAACAGTTGGCTTCTTCACATTGATCCCAAAATCTTGAAGTATAAAACGGATCCACATGACTTCACAGATAGTTTGAGTCATTGCCCTATATTCTGATTCTGCTGAAGATCGACTTACTACCGTTTGCTTCTTTGTTTTCCAACTTATCATGGATTTGCCAAAGAAGATACAGTACCCCGTCAAAGATCTACGAGTGTCTTGACAAGCTGCGTAGTCTGCATCTGAATAAGCAAGCAGTTCTTGATTCTTTTCTGCAGAAAATAAAATTCCTTGTCCTGGACTGCCTTTCAGATATCTGACAATGTGTAATGCAGTTTCAAAATGTTTCTTTGTAGGCTTCTCCATATATTGACTTAGGATGTTCACTGCATAACAAATATCTGGCCTAGTCAATGTCAGATACAAGAGTTTTCCAACAATCTTTCTATACTTTGATACATCCTTCAGTGTTTCTCCTTGTGCTGAAGTTTTGTGATTTTGTTCAATTGGTGTGACATAAGGTTTGCAACCCATTAGTCCATATTCTTGTATAATCTCCAAGGTATACTTTCTCTGACAAACATAGATTCCTGATTGAGCTCGTGCAATTTCTAGACCAAGAAAGTATTTTGGTTGACCAATATCTTTCATTTTGAAATGAGTTTGCATTTGCAGCTTGACCTTGTCGATCTCTGCCTGGTCTTGGCCTCCAATCAAAATATCATCTACATAAACCAATATGCAAATGATGCCAGTCTTAACTTGCTTTGTGAACAAAGAATGATCACATCTGGACTGGTGAAAACCAAGGGTTAGTAATGATTGAGTGAACTTATAGTTCCATTGTCGAGAAGCTTGCTTCAAACCGTAGATTGATTTATTGAGCTTACAAACAAGGTTATTGGATGATGAGTGCGCAGATTCCCCCTTAATCCTATAACCAGGAGGTAAGCGCATGTAAATGGTTTCTTCAAGATCACCATTGAGAAAAGCATTATTGACATCCATTTGACAAATTTTCCAATTCTCTTGAGCAGCAATGGAAAAGAAGAGACGAATGGTGGTATGTTTTACAACTGGACTAAATGTTTCAGTGTAATCATGCCCATACCTTTGAGTGAAACCTTGAGCAACAAGACGAGCTTTATGCTTGTCAAGTGTCCCGTCGGCTTTGAGTTTAGTTTTAAATACATAACGGCAACCAATAGGTTTGGCGCCTTGAGGAAGAGACATAATAGTCCATGTATGATTATCTTCCATGGCTTGTATCTCTGCCTGTATAGCATCACGCCAATGTGGATATTGCAATGCTTCATCAAAAGAATTAGGTTCTTCTAATAAAGATAAGGTGAAGATGAACTTGCGATGTGCTGGTGATAGATTATCATAAGTGATGTAATTAGTGATAGGATAAGAAGTAGATGATTTAGAGTGTAAAGTTTCACAGTGAAAATCAAGTAGATTCCTTGGAATTTGTGATACTCGTGTAGAACGTCGAACCCTAGGTTCACTAGGAGGTGTTTGAGCAATAAGTGGAGATGAAGGAACTG
>JAYMSL010001653.1:0-16425 GCA_036897195.1 Plantago coronopus
GCGTAAACTCTGGCCCGAAACAGACTCTACGTGTGTGGCCTCTCTTCTACAAAATCGAACTGAGTTGGTTCCTTGGAAACATAGAAATCGGTGGATGAATGCCATCAATCTTATTCAGAGTATGGGGTTTAAAGTTTCGCATATCTTTCGGGAAGGGAACTCGATGGGCGATGGTATTGCGGGTTACAATGTTCATGGCTTTTTTTCGGGTTGTCCCGACGGGCTCCTTCAGCAAGGTTTTCGGGATGTTTCCCCCCCCCCCCCCCCCATTACAGGATTGTGCGGAACTAATGCTCGGGCACTCTTTCCCAATCCTAGGTTTTTCCCACTGGGTTTTAACGAGGTCTGCGGATGCAACCGACCCTCACTAGGTATGGGATAGTTTCTACTTTTCGTTGGTTCTGTTTTTGTCTTTTCAAACTTTGTACTCTTTCTCTTTTTCTTTTATATATGGCACCACTTATTAAAAAAAATCTCTTTTTTAATAATCAGCAAAATGAAGATTAATAATAGTTAATCGATAATGCATTGGTTAAGCCATAATGCATGTTTTACAATGATCACCAATTAGGTGGTTTCACTAGAAAATTTGACATTAATCACATTATAGTTTCAATGCACGAAGCATGAGCACAATTCCGCAATCTGAAAAACACCGCGCAACAACCCGGCCAGATACAAAGTACATCTATAAATATTAGTAGTGTATACTGTATCGCATAAAACTGGAAAACCCCTATACACAAAAAACCATAGCCCTTTTACAAAAAATACACACCAATTTGGTGACTCCATCAAGTAAAAGCTATTAACCAACACCACTCTTTTGGCTACAACACTACACAACATGAACATTGGTCCTCGTCGTACCATACAACCCACCCGCCCACCACAAGAACACACGTTGAAGAACAGACTAATCTCCAGCTCCAGCACCTATCCCACATAGTGAGAAAACCAATGAAGAACTATAGTGATCCAAATGGCAAAACTGGTGCTCCTTACAATTCTCTCAGTGCTTGGGTTCTTCAGGCCAACTGGTATGCACCGTTTGTTCAGTTGGTGAGCCAGGTACAAATGGAACAAAACCACGCCCACCAAAAACTGGACGCATGAAAGCGTTGTCAAACTTTCTCCAGTAGTAGTGGACGGTACGGGTAGGAGTTGTCAAAAGCATCCGGAGACTATTGGGACGGACAAAGCCATGGCCACCATCGCGAGACTCTGAAGTGATTCCATTTCCGAGGAAAAGATCTGCTTCAGAATCAAGGCTTTCGCCGAGCAGTGGAACGGCGAATGACTTTGGGGTAAGTGAATCTGTAGAGATCATTCTGAGCAAGCTATGTGGTGGCATCAAGAACCTCACCAAAGGTTTAGTAATCAAGCCAAATACCTGTGTTGCAATATCCAAAAGAAATATAAGTTTAAAGGAACTTTGAGTCAGAACTAATAAGAAGCAGGGCGTCAGACAACAAAAATGAAATGAATTTTGGGGAGGAATTTTTTTGTAACACCCTCCATTATGGCAATATACATGAATATAGTTTACTTGAGCCAAACCCCCTATGCTATATTGTTATGTTGTACTATTCCTAGAAGTACAGAATAACTTTACATATTGTGGGTCAAAGATTCTGAAAATGAAAAACCAGAGATCATGTGCAATGAAAATCATATAAGTTAACTAGAGCCCAAGTTGTTTCACTATAAAGGTTTTGTTTTTGTAGCAATTAGCCATGTAGTCATCCCTGAATATTTGCTGGCCTGGCCTATCAACATCTATCCTACAATGAGTTTGGCAAGACAAAGATGTGATGTCTTACCACAGTGCTGAAGAGCACAACTGTTATTGTACTGGTAATCATGATCGCGCTCCCCCGTTCTTGTGTGTGACCTCCCTTTGTAAACTACATAAGCCAAAGTAATGAGTCAAATATTTCTGCTTTGGAATCCACAACATTTCCACAATCACATTTAACTCGAACTATTGTGACAAACAAAACCTCAAACAATTTTGTATCAGTCTACCTGGTTGTAAGCTAGGGCCATGGAAACAGCACCTCGCATGAGACCAGCCCACCATATTGTCACCTGGAATAACAATTGGCAAATTATAAATGAACCATGTGAATTAAGACAAACACTTGATACAGGAATAGATTCTTGAGTTCATACCTGCTGCTTGAGACCAATCTTTTCATGCTGCATCTTCTTGGTCAAATTAGACAGAAATGACAAAGGAAAAACAAATGCTGCTCTTCCGGCCATGACCAATCCCAGTAGAGTTGCACTAACAGCAACTGATGTTTTCGGGCTGAAGATATAGAAGTACATTTGAGATAAGTGTAATTAAAGAAAATTCCTCCCATTTCTTATATATAAAGCTTCCCATAGGAACCTTATTGTGGAGTTAGGAATGATAGCAAACAATTGCTAGTGGGGCAAGTTTAGTGGCAAAGTCTATAAATGGTTGAGCTACTAACGGCAGAATCTGTAAATAGATTGTCTAATTAATAGCAGAATCTGTAAATAGTTGATCTGCTGGAGTAGCAGAATCTGTACATATTGTGCAAGTGTAGGGGTTTTAACTTTTAAGTTTGGGTTACTGGAATTTTTTTTTTTTTTTTTTTTTGCCAAATTAGAAGCGTGATGACAAATATGGAATTTAGGGAAGTTATAAATGGGAAAAAAAACCAAGCAATATTTCAAAGATCAGGTGCATGCTATGACCAATTTCTGTAAGTTCGCAACATGTATGACATCCACAAAAACATACCTATTACTTGCGACCCTCCATTTCTCAATGTCTAAAGCATCCATGCCGACATAAAGAAAGATAAATATCTCAGCAACAAATGACAATGTTGCAAATGTATGCCTGTCAAGAGCGAAGATAGATCCATAAGATACTAAAAAATGAAGGACAGGAAGCCATAGAATAATGGCCTTAAATTGTTAACATCATACTTGGTTGTAACTCTTGAATTCTCAGTCACATTATGCCAGGTGTAGTGCGACATTACAATTCCACAAAAGAACACTGTGAGGATGCCACTTAAGCTAAATAACTGCAAGGATCCTCATGTTAGAATATGGATTTCACATCAACATTCAAGCCTAGAGCCATTGCTATGAATAAAAGGTTTCTAGAAACTTACTTCAGCTAAAATGTAGGAAAGGTAAGCCATGAGCATCATGATGGCAACCTCGCGATCAGTGGAATGCCTACAATTGACCAAAGAACCAATCATTAAGTTAAAACATATAAACACATCACTGATAAGGGGAAGAACAGAGTTGATATCTTGTAAAAGTGACCATGAATATGCATTCATGCTGAACAGTTTGGTAGTTTTGGCACTTCAACGCTGAAGAATTGATAAAAGTTGCAACATTATAGTTTTACGACTCTCAAGCAAAAAACTAACATATCAGACATCAGTGACTCCTACTTGTAGTTTTGAAAACATAAAGCATGCGAATGGTACCAGCAACCAACCTTCCAAAGTAGAGTGTCTTTATGACGTATGCACTAAGCAGTCCTACCTGCAGAAGAAAGTTGATAAATACAGTGAATTCATTGTTAATTTACAAGAACATGACGTCAATCCCCCCAAAAGAAGCCCAAGTAGAAAAAGAAAGAAGAGGGGAAGGGCCACTTACTACGACTCCAAGTACAGTGCTCGTGATAAACAAATAAAAGAAGTTTCCAATTAGCTCAAAAGCAACGGTAGAATTGATATGAGACAAGTCAAAGTTCTGGACCGCATTGAAAAGCACCACAGATGTTGCATCATTTACAACACCTTCTCCGAAAACGAGACTATATAGCAATGGTGTCTCATCTTGATTTAACACCTGGCGTCCAACATACATCAGGTTAGATAATAGACGTAAATATGAATTTCAGGGCAAATGGAATGCAAACTTACCTGCAATGTGCACACTGAATCTGTCGCAGCAAAAATTGCTCCGAGTGCTGGAGAGAGTCAAAGGTATAAGCAAGCAGCAGATACATGAAAGAACGTTTTGCTCTAGTTTGAGAGAGAGAGATTTAATACCAAGATAATCTCCAATGGCAAGACCAACATCCATATTCCGGAAAAAGGCAATAGCACCTGCAATAAGATTTAACAAATTAACTTCTTTGCAGCCATTTATAATTCAGGTATGAAACAAATGAAATTGTCAGAGTGTATAATAACCCACATATTTTTTAAATCTGATTTTCAGTATCATTTTTCTGGTTCATCATATCCAGTGAAATTCATTGTAGGAATACAAGTCACATATATGCCAGGAAGGTAAGCAGTCATAATAAACATGTGAACCAAACTTGAATTACTCCTTGGTAAAGCTTTCCTAAGGAAAGACCGGCAAAGTTATAGTAACAGCATTGTGGATGTTGAGAGCAGGGAGCAAAAGAGTACTCTAAACAATGAACATTTAATTAGTCACATGTTCCTCAAGCTTTTGCATTGTGCATATGAAATCTCTTCCAAGAAAATAACGAAAGCCCACCAGTGCATCATAAGAGCTTGAAGTAGAGACTTGAGGAGTTGAGGTTATGGCATTGTAAGCAAAATAAGTAGGAAAATGATACTACGACGCATAGCATTCATGACATGCAAGAAGAAAACAAAAAATAAACATTATAGCCATATCCAAAGGATAAGAATTTGCCGGTCAAACAAAGATTGTTCTCTTCCTCGTAGTTCTTCTTTTGCAGTTCATACCATGAAATTGAAAAGGCTACTATAAAGTACAGTGACTAAAATCATTGTGACATAATACTTTTTCAATGTGAGCATGGGAATAATTACATAAGATCAGGGGGGAATGACATACCTAATGATATGATAGTGAAAGATATCACGGTACCAAAAGCTCCAAACATCATTATAGTCATGAAATTGCGGAAAAATTGTTTCTTTTTAACCTGGAACCTGATTGATAACGAAAATCAAGGTCACCATATTTGCAAAAACTTACATGTAACAACAAATGAAAACAGATACAAATATACAATATGTTTTTATCAAATAAAGTATTTCACATTCTCCACAAGTTTATGTTTCAAGCATCTCATCCCATGTAGCTTCTTCAGTTCCATGTATGAATAAAATACTGAAAATCTCTCAAACAATTCTCTATGTGAGGCATGACTGAACATCTTTAACATCTCTCAAAATTGATCAGCATTTATGGAATGGCAATTGTTGAGGTATATCAGAACATAACAAAATTATACGCTACTAGAGAACAAATTCTTTTGAGAGAGAAGTCCGCACAGACCAAATAACCTTCACTGCATGAATGCACATAATTTCTAATATGCAAATATTCTGGACTTTGAAGCACAGAAGAGGATATTCGAAGTTATGCTTAATGGAGATTATTAGTAAGCCTAAATCCAATAGTACGGAAAGCAAGAGAATCTTCCGATAAAGTTCTAACCAAATCAAATAGCATATGCCATCAAACATGTGTCTAGTCTCTTAAAAAATGAGGAAGTGATGAAAAGCTGAAAACCATTAACATGTTTACCAAATAAAAAAGAGAAGATGAAAACTAAAGATAATAAGCAAATCAATGTGCTTACCCCGCATTAAAAATGATTGGCGGAAGCAGATAAATGAAGAAGAGATCCTCACTGAACACCATGAGATGGGAACTTTTACCTTTACTTATTAGTAGTATAACAACTCCAGTACCAACACCCTGTAAATTGACATAAATGTATAAACAAATAAATTACTTAAAACTAAATTAAACATACAAAATGGAAGAAAAAAATGAGGACAACCAGACATCCATGGTCATCCGCAAAAATTAATATCAACATATATATGGGGAAAACACTTACAATTATGAGGGCAGTAATAGATTCATTCATCCAACGATTTTCCTCCAGTAGATGACCTATCACTATACATGCGCACAAGAGAGTGACAAACAAGGTAATGGAGACCACTGAAGAATGGTCAGACGTTGCCAACATGTCTACTGTCCCTTTCATAGTTTCTGATCCGAACAACATTTTTTCCAAAATTTACAGCAAAATACTACAATCCACTTGTTGAGTAATATGAATCCTGCCAGAAAGTTTCAATAGAAATCAGCTCTCAATTAACAATTAACGATCGTGTAATCTGCTTAATAAGCACAAAGTCGGGCTACATCACAATACATATTCTTGTCGATTTTGAAATCAGAAAAGTTAAAAGAACCCTACTTTGATTGCAATGGATTTATTAATAATGCAATGCTCTGACAGCAAACCGAATATTCTAGTTAATGCCAAGTAAAGTAAGAGAAACATTCTCCACTGCCTTCCCTTTAGGAAAATTCACATAATCCACACAAAGATTTATAAACTCGGGCAGCACAAGCAAGGCATTTATTTACATCATAATATACACGCGTCATCAGTGAAATTATCTGAAGTCAAATCTCCCGCTTAAAAGCTCCGGGATGCTGCAGGGGAAACCGCCCCCACCGAACTCCGAGCAACCCCTATGCAGCGTACCTTTTTGGAAAAATGGTTTGCCTAAACACATGCCCACTCCAAATAATTCTGAACTATGTCACATATTTGAAAAACATATTTTATTCAGAAAGGCTTACACTTGACTTCATATTTATACTTAAGTAGAAAGAATTCAGTAACCAAACTATACCATAAAAATAATAACGTATCAGTTCAAGCAAAACAATGATTTTGCTAACCATTTGCAAACACAATTTCTCACATGATAATAAACCTTATTCAAGAAACTTTTCCTAAATATTCAAAAAATTATAGATAAACGCTTCCTGAAAGCTCCAGGACGTGCAGTGAAAAGCTGGTCCTGCTTCTCATCCAAAACGGAATATTTCTATGTACAATCCAACAAAATATCTGCTGAGGGCCACATCACACATGTTATATTCTATTCTTCTAACCAGGCCTAGTCAATTATACAAAGCCATTAAATAAAGAAAAACAGCAAAACACCGTCAGCAAATTGATCAAACTACAGAAGAAAGCATAAACAAATAATAAACGATGGAAAAATTACCAGCGGAGTTGGAGAAAATCAATTCCAGCTCAAAACTCCGCACCCAGATCTCCTTCACCTCCGAAGTCCAAATGCTGAGCAACTTCTTCGGTTCCAAATCAACGAATTCAAGAACAATCCGGGTCAAAACAGAATTCCGCCCCGAAATGAATCGAAGATTCCAGAACGAGCGAGCTCCTAATCCTCTAGCTCGATTTCGCGGTCGAAATGAGAAAATTCTAGAGAGAGAAAATGCGGTTTAAGGGTAGAGAGATAGAAATCGACAGGAAAAATGGAGAAGGAACGTGGAGGGAGAGAGAAAGCTTGATTTTGGTGTGTAAATGACTCGATGCTTCTGTTCTGTAATGAAGAGAGGGAAAAAATGACTGCTCTCTATTTATTTGGACAAAGAAATAGAAAGGACACGTGTCGGTTAATGACTGGAAAGCATCTGGACACCGTTGGATTTTACTCCACTTTGATTTTTAACGTTGATTTGCTAATTTCTCCAAAACAACATTATAATCATCATTATTGTGTTTCCCTTTTCTTTAATCTTTTCCAGATCTTGTGTTATGGTGTAGTGCTAATTTTAATTATAAAAATTATTTTTTTTGGTCGGCTTTTAAATGGATGTTACCTGAATTTCAAATGGGGTGATGATCATGTGCTCACGTTCATCATTAATTCTTTATTCGGGTATGCTTAAGTTCGGATGATGAGAGTTTCCTAATTATATTATTTCATGTGATATTGTGATAAATGTCGTCAATTACACTAAAGTTAAAGAAATTGACAAATGTTGGTTTAATTGGTTAAATAATCCCGAATTACATCCAAGATAATTGGTTTAAATAATTGGATAAATGTTGTCAATTACACTATTATGTGAGCCTTGGCATGGGTTTACCGTATCAATAAGGTATACCTTTATTTTCGGCAATCCATCAAAATTAAGCGTGTCTGCCTATAACAATCTTAGTATTGGTGATTCACTTTAAAGTTCTCCGTACACGCATGAGTGAGAACGATATGCTTGGCCCATAGCATTCTCATAATAGATAATCCATTGAGAAGTTCTCAGTGTGCTCACGAGTAATGACAAGGTGTTCGAATTAGAATACGTGGGTGCTGTTCATGATAAGTACCGAGTCGGATGGCTTAAATCAAATCTTGTGGAGGTGGACTATGAGAGATGATGTTTGGGATTACTTGGGATCAATTCGGTTGTACTCTTTTTTCCTTGCGAGGGTTTTATCCCATTGGGGTTTCCTTCGAAGGTTTTTAAGGAGGCAACGAATTGGTCACTCAATGTCTAAGTAGTATGGTTTAGTTTGTATGATTAGCAGGTAGTGGTTGGAGACTTGTTTCTCCCTGGTTGTAAATATTTCTTGTACACATCGTACAATGTGGTTATAAAATTTTTATCTTTTCAAAAAAAGAAAAAAAATAATATGTGTTAGTTTGTGACTCGAGCATATCAGCTTTCAATAGTCAAGAAGCCCAAATAAACGCGACTTCGACCACAAGAGGTCAAGTAGTTAGATATTAGCTCTATGTTGGCATGATCTAGTTTTAATCCGAAAACTATTATATCTAAGGCGGTGCAGACTGATGACTGCAGAGTGAAAATGGTTGATTGCACACCACACTTTCCAACAAAAAAAAGTTGGCGTTATTTTAACCGGCACAGCGAAGATCAATAATGGTTCCCCATGTCCTCTCGAGTTAACTCGAACCCCGGATATGTTGGTTGGATAAACAACAAACCTTGAGAAATGGGTTCAATTTATGGACATCCGTCTATTTCTGTCTGGTCCGATCAGGATATGGACCAACGTAAAAGTTATCGGATTGAATCTGATTTGCAAATCGAACGGGTCCATCGAAAAATTAATAGAGAAGTGGTGGATGGAGATGGATCTGTACCCGATCCGATTGGTCCTTATCCGATCCGACCCGATCAAACGATGAACACATCCGTGGTGATTTAGATGTATATCTACGAATTCGAACCGCCACGGATAGGGCAATAATGACCCAATGAACACACCAATAAACAATCATAATACATTGTTAATCAACTCAATAAATACTTGTTGGTTACATTTAACCATTTTATCATTGAAGTGAGTTAGCAATGAAGTGTGTGTTACTTATTGTTTAGGTAAAGGGTATGCAAGTGATGAAAGATCATATTTTAAGGTTGGGTATACAAGATTCATTAATGATGTCATCGAAGTTTCGATAACATATGTTAGACCAAATTCCACACTTCGCGCTGAGGGATGTCGAAGATCACGAATATCCTCTACTATGTCAATAACATAATTGGAACTCTTGTGATGTATGTACCCAGTACAATGAAAACCATAACATTTGTATTTGCTTGAATAGTAATGCAATTACCAATACTGCTATATTCTTAATTTTAGTAACTAGCAATGAATGGAGTAACTTTTGGGAGAGTCTACTATAATGTGGACTTTTTGAAAAGTCCACTTAAAAACATCATCTATTTATAACAAAATATCAACTATTTTGACATAAACATTAACTATTTATAACAATCATCAATTATTTTTTTCAATAAACATCAACTATTTGCAAACATCAACGTTTTATTATGAAACATCGACTATTTACATTACACATCAACTATTTTGACATGAAATAATCGACTATTTACTTTAAACATCAATTATTTTACTACTAACATCAACAATTTATAAGTTATCAACTATTCAACCATGACCATAAAATGTTTTATAATATACATCACTTATTTTACCATTAACATCAACGGTTTATTATGAAATATTGACTATTTACATTACAAATCAACAATTTTGACATGAAACAATCGACTATTTACATTAAACATTAAGTATTTTGTCATTAACATCAACTATTTATAAGTTATCAACTATTTTATCATGAACATAACATGTATTATAGTATACATCACCTATTTTGTTAGTAACATCAATAATATTGAGTGATATTGAGTGTGCTTTCTTAAAAATTCACTTAAAGGTAGACTTTCCCAACAACTAGTATGTATTTATAGACAAGGTAGACTTTCCCACCAACAACTAGTATTTATTCTATTGGATAGTTGTCATTCAAGGTAGAAATATTTTTGTCGAACTATTTCTTTTCGAGCAAGCTAACACTTTACACTACTACTAGTACTCAGCTTTGCTCGACACCACCGCAAACGCACATCTCAGCCGCCGATCGACGCAACCAGGTTCGTACGTCTTTTTTCCCTCGCCAATCTCTTCAGCCACACACTCATAGTTTCTCTCTACATTTGTATATTATTGCACTAGCTGAGACGATGATCTTTTATTCAATTTACCGATACCTTTATTTCTAGAGTCCATCTCGACTGTTCTAGTCTAGGGTTTATTGCCGTTTCCCCTTTTTTCAGAATTGATTTACTATTAGCTCATAATAAATGTAGCGTAAGCTCAATTGGGTGAATATTCATTGCTGAATTCCTCGTGTTATATTACCTTGAAATGATTATTGCTTCATGTGTTTAAGCTCTCATCTGGTAATCTCAGTATCATTGGGTGTACTATGTCATTTAATTGCATTTTTTTACCTAACTATTCCTGTTAGGGTGGTATATCTGGAACTTGTTTGCTTCTTGTTAGCCCTTCTTGTGATATTTTCAGTAAGGGGAAACTTAAATTGATTAAATACTACTACTAGTTTAGATCTGAAAATGGAGGAAAGAGGATGCAGATTGTCCTCTGATCTGTAGTGTTTGTGATGTCAATGTCATGACCTTAAATTGCAACTCCTGGGGCTGGTGGTGGGGTATTGGGGGTAAACTCGTATGTCTGCCTTACTGATGGATGCTTACCCACCTTACATATGAGTATAAAAAACCACACCAAAACCAACCCAAGTGCAAGGTTTTGAGCAGAACTGTAGTCCATTGCGCTGTGGCTTATTTGGTCTTCGCGGAATGCAAAACATTTCCAGAATTTGTCCGCAGCACCACAAGTTCTGTTAAGGCGCCTACAAAAGCATCTGTGGTTGTGGTTTCGGTCAAAAGCTCGCATTCTTGTTCATGTTTTTCTAGTAGATTGGGTAGCTCACCCATTCCTTTGTATTTGTTAGATATAATAGCAGTGTTCAGGCATTTCCAATGCTCCTGTACTATTCCTACTAAGTTCATAAAATTTGCCGATTCCAAAAAAAATAAAATAATAAACACAAGTTTTTCCCATGTTGCTTTGTGCTTGATCTGCTTTTGTCATTTCTCTGAATTCCAAACACTCCAACTATCAAGTATGTTGATGTAATGTTATGTTACCTCTCAGGTCATAGAAGATAGATAGCGAAGATGGATGATGTGATAACAGACATCCCACCGCCCTCGAGGTTTCTGTTGGAAGATTTGAACAATTTCACACCTTCACCACCTCCTCTCCCATATCCCTTCCTGGTACTCTCACCTCCCGATTCCGCAAAAACTCTACGCCCCTCACTTCTCATTATTGCTGTATCCTCCCCATCTCTCCACTTTCTACATCACTTGTCCTCTAAAATTCTTGTTGGAACACTTGTTCTTCCCGAGGTCTCTTTGTCTGGGAATAAAATTCTACCCTCCCTTGGTGACAAATCATGCAACATTTATACCCTCAACAATGCCGATGAACTTGTCATGCTTGTATTGGTTCAGTTTCCTGTGACTCCAGAGAGATCTCATGCAGTGGCAAGATGTCTTCTTGGTGGAAAGATTGAACCTCAGAGGGTTTTAATTCTAGACTCTGTTCAGAGGAATAATTTCCGTGGCAGGCTGTCCTCAGATGAGACAAATGCTTTCAAACTGGAGACGTCACTGGAAAGAAACAGTGGGGCTTTGTCGCTAATAAAAGGATTAGATTACTTACCATCGGGAAGCATGATAGATGGCTTATCCGCTGCTCTCTTGAGCAGGTGCGAGTTAAAGAAGATGAAGGGAACTTTATGTGTTTCATGGCCTGATGTTGGTCTCCCAGCATTGTCTTCAGTAAAATCTGTACTGGTCAAAAATGTCTTTGCTGGCATAAATTACAGTATGGAGGGGGCTTACGAGGATGAGTTTTTAAAATCGAGCCGTAAAAAGGGTCGTGTTGATTCTGATTTATACACATGATCTAACTGGCTACTGCTAGTTGCTGTCTCCATATGTCACAGACAAGTAACGCCGGCTGTCTCTGCTCTGCTCTTGTTCATTCAATTCTTCTTTGCCTGTATGATTGCACCAATGCTGTTTACCAATGTTTTGCTAGTAATAGTATACCTATTTTAATTTAATTTCATAGCTCTATAATCTCTTAATTGTGCTGATTTCTACTTGTCTGATTGATCCATCAGATATTGGCTAAAACTTACTCTGTATGTGAATCAGATCTGTTGCTAGAATGCCTATTTCATCAAAGTTTGTAGGAGCTCTATAATGCCTCTTTTGAGTCATTGGTGCTGATTTTTACTTGTGTGATTAATTCTTCAAATGGCTAAAATTTGAATATCACCCTTTATGGATAGTCTTGAGGTAGGACATGAGAGGTCGGGGGTTTGAACCTGCGGAGGCATACGGTTGGTATATATATACATATAAGATATTTAGAAGTTATAAAGCGGTAAAGGAGTAGGGGTAGGACAGTGAGATTTACTCTTTCAAAAACATCACCCTTAAAGTAAGGTAGGTATCCTGCTTTATAAGCAGTTATGCTGGAGATAATTTCATCCCGGCGATCGTCGGTTGAAGTTACTATTTCTAAGGTTTAAGCATGCGGTAGTCGTGCAATTTTGTTCTGTTATATGTATCCACATTCTTAGATGCATCTTGGATTTGCCGTTTGACATGTACACAATTAGTCACAGTGCAATAAAAATTTTACTGTTTGGGTGAAATATTTCTGTAATTCTTCTACTACCAGGCAAGTTTCTTCTGGTGATTTCACATTACGCATTTCTTGCACCCAAATGAGGAGGATGCTTGAAAGATGATATGTGCGGTTAATTCGAAATATTCTCCAGGTGAAAAGTAAATTTGGATGTTAGTGATTTAACTGTATCTTGTCATGGTTAACATATGTTTAGTTAAAAAAGGCCTGTAACCCAGTAGATAACAAGGTAGGTGAAAGTTTAATTAACTTTAAGCACCCCATATAATTGCCGGTTGGGTTGGGTCCAACTTAAAAACTGATTATGTAGTTTTGAAGCAGATAGGAATTCAGTCAAATGATTTGAATCATAATAATCCAAGAACAATTTCTATTGTCAAACTTGTATAAGGGAGTTATAAGGTGGTCGAGCGAAAGAGGTGAGGAGTGTGAGGAGTTGCAAGTAGAAGGTTCGGGGTTTGAAATTTGGAATACACAGATTTAGGTGTAAATTTATATTTAGTTGATAGATTGTCAACTTGCATAAGAAAGAGGAGGTAAATGTAAATCGGACTCTCTTTTACCAGGAAAAAAGAACACCACATTTAGGTCTGCTAGCTTCACCAAATTTAACGTAATCAAGCTTTATCTTCTTTTTTTTAATTGTTTATTTTGAAACGGTCTTCTTTTTTTTTAATTGTTTATTTTGAAACGGTAAAAGGGTGACTCGAACACTGACTTTTTGTAAATGGTGAAGCGTATTAACAACTGAGTTGGTCTTCGTGTTCATCTTGTCACAAAACTTGGACTCAAAATTATTACATTTAACTATGATTTTCACATAATTGTCTCACTTTTTTTATATAAAAAATCTCTTCAGTCTGCATATTTGCAAGCAAAAGAACTTGCTACATTTTTGTTTTCAGCTTTGTTTTCAGTTTCTGAGTTGATGAGGCACAAAAACAATGATATATGAAAGGAAGTCAAGTTCCTCTTTTTCCTCTGATTTTTATGGTTACTTTAGGTTTGGGAAAGCTCAACTACCAGCTTTCAGGTTGTTACATCTTCTCTTGACTATTAAACTTTTCACAAAACTACACTCAAAAAGCACACTATATGTACAGTATCTCACTTATATAACTCATAGTCACAACCATTCTCTACAAATCTTCCTCACAACTCTCCCTCTACTACAAGGCAAACACAATGGCATTCTCTCTTTACTGCAAACCTCATATTTTGCATTGTTTCATATTGGCTTCCATCTTGGCCTTTTCTAGTATCCATGCATTTGGTGAACCATATTTGACATTAGATTACTACAAAAAAACTTGTCCATCTGTTCTTGGAATTATCAGGAAAGAAATGGAGTGCGCCGTACTTTCTGATCCACGTAATGCTGCCTTGATTCTTCGGTTGCATTTCCACGATTGCTTCGTTCAGGTCATCTTCTTGATTCATTATTTTTTTTCTAGAAGATTTTGTTATATATTAAATACATTCGTCATGGTTGGGAACATTATTGAACTATTTTGAATCATTGCATGCAGGGTTGTGATGCATCGGTCTTGTTAGACGATACATATACGCTTCAAGGAGAGAAGAAAGCCCCTACTAACATCAATGCTCTGAAAGGTTTCAGAATCATTGACAGGATCAAGAACATTCTTGAATCCGAGTGCCCTGGAATAGTTTCTTGTGCTGATCTTCTTACAGTTGCAGCTAGAGATGCAGTTATTCTGGTACTTCTAACTTTAACGCATCAAGAACCGCTTGATATTCCATCCAGCACATTTTATTGTGAAAAATCTGATTGATCCATAAATTTGCTTGCTTTCAAAAGTTTTCTATTTACAATTCAGTCTGTATGTACAGGTTGGTGGACCATATTGGGATGTTCCTCTGGGAAGAAAAGACTCAAAAACTGCAAGCACTGAACTAACAGAAGCCAACCTTCCCCAAGGAGACGATGGGCTTATGACAATCATATCGAAGTTTCTTTATCAAGGCCTCTCTGTCACTGACATGGTTGCTCTATCCGGTAGGTACTTGAGCTGAGTAATTCTTGGTGCAAAGATTGTATAATGAGGCGGAATTTGAATCATCTGTTGCACCATGTCTTCCATACAACCGTCAGTATACCATACATCTTTTAACATGTACCATGTCATACAAGTGTTAAAGTTCATTGTATTAATTCTTGCAGGGGCTCATACAATTGGCATGGCGCGGTGTGTGAACTTCAGAAACAGGATATATGGAGATTTCGAGTCCACCTCAGCAGCTAATTCAATGTCACAGAAGTACCTAAGTAACTTGAAGTCCACTTGTCCTGTAAAAAGAGATGACCAAAATGAGTCAGCGATGGACTATGTTACGCCGACTTTATTCGACAATTCCTACTACCAAGTTCTGTTAAGAGGAGAGGGACTGATGAATTCGGACCAAGAATTGTACTCCAGTCTTCTAGCTGTCCAAACTAAAAGTCTGGTTGCGAAGTATGCAGAGGATTCAGTTGCGTTCTTTGAGCAGTTCTCAGAGTCGATGGTTAAAATGGGAAACATAACGAACGCTGATACTTATACTAATGGAGAAGTTAGAAAGAACTGCAGGTTTGTGAACACATGAGCCTGTGTGTACTGAGTCTACTGAGTCTGAGAGTTCAGCTACAGTTACAAAGGAGATTTTAAGTTGAGCAAGTTATACAACATACAAGTTCTACATTTGATTCATTTTGTGTCCCCAGTTCTTTCTTGCAATACACAAACTTTATACTACATGTTTAATTACATGATATGAAGGTCATTCGATCCTCTTGTTGTCGTGCTGTTTGCTATTTCATTAGGTTTCGTGTCCTTTCTTTTCTTTGTACACGCATCAAACAGGGTGTATTTTGTACTTGAAAAATGGTCAACAAAAGTAAATGGGAAGTATTTGACCAGACGAAAGTAGTAGTTAATATGAATATTAACTTCAAGTTTCATTTATGTGTTTATATCTTAGCAACCAGTAGTACTTTTAAAGACCAAAATGCATTTTAATGAAGTGAACCCTTCATGGTCTTTCAATATAATAATACCAAATGTTTTGCTTCTGAATTATTTGTTAGGAAAATTTGGTAGCACTAGGGAGAGTATCCGTCAAGTGGATGAAACGAAAAACTTGTAGAAACGTAATGCTGCAGAATCACAGGTTGGCCCGATTTCACTGAGATAATATTTGTCCCGTATTGGTGCTCACGGTCCAACAAATATATCCCCAAGATAAGACTGCAGGTGAGGATAGTAGGTAGCACTCCGAACTATTCTCGAAACTGGTCTAGTACAATATGAAAGAAGAGAGTAGAAGAGAAGAAGAGATTGCAAAGGAATTAAGTGATCCTTTCCAAAGAATGCACATCCTTATATAGGGAGCAGGGGTTGCAAGGGAGCAATGGTCACATCAGTTGGCAATATAACCATTCGTTCAAATAGAAGTCGCTTCAATGAACGGAC
>JAYMSL010001654.1:0-16425 GCA_036897195.1 Plantago coronopus
TTATAAGGTGTAAGGTTTTACTAATGATGGGGTAAGGATTTAAAAGTGGTCTTTTTGTGGTCTTTCCATAGAGTGGTCTACACCAAGACCAACTCAATTAGGAAAGACAATCTAATATATTTACAATATATATCTCTAGTCTATTAATTTGAACACCCGACATATTGATTAGAGGTGAAACGTATTATCAACTGAGGTGCGTTTCGTTGCATATGGCAAATCGTTGTGTATCAGAGATAGATGCATCTAATGAGGGGAAAGAAAGAAAATGCACAAACAAAAATAGTTAATTAACATACTAGTATGAAACTATGAATCTTATGCACAACTGAAGGGGGAAATACCTATAAAATTTGAGTAGTAAAGTATCTTTGCCATCATCACCTATCCTCTACAATTCACTCAATCTGTTCACTCTCTCAAGCAGATTGTTCATGGTTATAGAAAAAGCATCCTGGAACTTGTCAAACTTTGAATCAAAGTTCCCATAAACCAGTCCAGGCAGTAGTTCATAAACTATGTAACTCCTCATCTTCTCCCTTTCTTTGGCAGGAATTCTCAGCAACCTCTCCACAACATTAGTTGTTCCCTTTCTCACCTCTTCTTTGTCTATGAAAACCGAATATTTGTTGTGATCTTCCGGTAAATGCCACGGATACTGGTAGTAAGCTGTAAGTGGATCGAACAGCACCGGGATGCAACCTGCTACAAGTGAATCGAAAACTGACTTTCTTGTTGGACTGTCACCTGGAGGCTGCAAGCAGAACTCAGACTCCAAGAACAGCTCAACAATGGACTCAGGCTGATCACATTGTCCTCTTGTACAGTTCAAGAACTTGCATTCCTCGTCTTTAGTTGAAACGCACTGCTCGATAAGTGTTGACCGGATGCTTTCTGGTGAACCAGGCCTATCTGCTCCAGCAAAGCTCACTACACTTCTCCTGTCTGACTTGATGACTTTCGTCTGCCATGACACAATGTCGTCATCTGTTTGAGGGTGGAAGTATGTTGGATGCGGTATACCGATGTCGTTAACTTGCCAGGGCGATCGTTCGATCATGAGCTTAACTGGATTCTGCATTTCGTCTAGTTCCAGAAACCTGGTACCCCATGTGTTCTGCTCAATCCGTCTGAAATCCCACGCAATCTTTCCCAAAACGAACACATGATCCTTACCCAGATTGCGGTACCATGACCCCTGCATCTCCAGCCACCTCAGAACCTCGTAAGACAACGAATCCTTTACATCATTTGTGACATTCCTGAAGTGCCATCTCAAGATGTCGAGCCCACCGTAGTATGGCACATAGAACAGCTTTGCTTCGTTCTGGTTGTACACTCTGCATGGATGCTTCAGAACTCGACCGTGGAATATAGGCTCCAACGAGTACTGATGAGTGTGGTACCATCCTCTCCCAAGTCTCTCCATTGGTGCTCCTAAACCATCGTTGGCGAAATATTTGCACATATCCTTCCATGGATTCATGTCACTGCATTGAGCCATCAAGTCTTTATTGAACTTTGATGGCAGTTCATAAACATATATTCCCCTGCCTTCACATGTTGCCCCACTTGAATGTGATATCCATGATCTCTGAACTCGTAGATTCTCTTGAACATCAGTGGAACCATAGGTTGGCAATTCGCGAGTTCTCTCCTCACCACCATTACCATCACCATTACCAACTTCTTTTACGACCTGAATTGAAGCCTCGCTAGCAGCATCAGTGGCTTTTACATCATTACTTCCCCCAGAATTGTTAGCTCCGATGAGAACATCGCCTTCCTTTACAGTAGCAGCACCATTAGCTTCAGCATTGCCATCTTCTTTTACGACCTGAATTGAAGCCTCGCTAGAAAAATCAGCAACTTTTTCACTGTTCCTTTCCTCAGAACTGTTAGCTTCAACAAGAACATCGCCTTCATTTACAGTAGCAGCACCATCACCTTCAGCACTGCCATGTTCTTTCACAAACTGAATTGAAGTCTCACTAGCAAAATCAGTAGCTTTTAAATCGTTCCTTTCCCCAGAATTGTTGGCTTCAACAAGAACGTCGCCTTCTTTTACAGTAGCAGTACCATCACCTTCAACATTGCCATCTGCTTTTACGACCTGAATTGAAGCCTCACTCGCAAAATCAGTAACTTTTACATCGTTCCTTTCTCCAGAACTACTAGCTTCAGCAAGAACATCGCCTTCATTTACAGTAGCAGCACCATTACCTTCAGCACTGCTATCTTCTTTCACGACCTGAATTGAAGCCTCACTAGCAATATCAGTAGCTTTTACATCTTGCTGCACCCCAGTACCATTAGCGTCAACATGTACATTGCCTTCTTTTACATCCTGAATTGACGCCTCGCGAACAAACTCTGTCACGTTCACATTTTCTCTTTCCTCCACACTGCTACCTTCAATGTGACCATCGCCTTCTCGTACAGTAGCAATCGAAGCTTTGATATCAGCTCCACTTTCAACAACGGCTGGAGAACTGGAACTGTCATTGAGTGCAGTGAAAGGAATCTGCAAATTAGGCCGAGTACCAGCAGAGAGGCAATAGAGATTGCTGAGCTTCCTGGAGGATACGCACACATGAACAACATCGCTCGTAATAATGGTAGAACAAGAAGACCATATGAGGATAAAAGCAAAGAGGAAAAGGGCTGTTGGAAACTGAGAAAACAACTTAGCAGACAAAGAACGGGATAAAACAACCTCGTTCTGTTGAATCTTTTTACACAATCTAGATTTTTTCCTATACAACATGGCCATTTCCTTGGCTTTTTCAAACAAGTGCATATTCCTTGAAGTGAGCTTCTGCTTATATGGTAATGCAAGATACAGGAAAAGGACTGCTATACAGAATTGCAGATCTTATTTCTTAGAGTCAACTATGAACTACCAGAAAATATTGTAACTGGCATGCATCATGTATGCACGTCTAATTTATTCCGATGAATAAACAAATTTATTCACCAAAATGTTGGTACAAACAGAAGAAGTTGACTACATTAATTTTAAATACAAAATGCAGCTGATTATATGCCAAATGAATGTGCATAATTGTATTTTCATTCCTGTTACCTGTTAGCTAGGTCGGTGAAATGGAGGTAAGCAAGGAGCGAACCTACTAGAATGATTCAAAAAGCATCCTATTTGCATGATGTTCGTGGCTTAAGATATCATAAATTAATTAACTACATATATGCACGTCTATATATCCTCCTTTCATAGGTTTACCCACAGACAATGCCATAGTATCTCCAGCTTTGTCGGCTACTTTGATACACATGAAATAATTCTATCTCATCTAAAAATTTCGAGTTCGTTACGAATTGCGAGATTTAGTTTATTAAATTCTCCCGCAGCAATACAACAAGAGGAAGAGAACGTCTTATATGTTTAAAAAAAAGTTGGAAAAGAACAGTGTAAATAGAAGAAACAGGTTGGATCTTGTTAATTTGAACATATATAGAACACATGCAGAAATAAATGCAGAGGGAATTATATTATTCCTGATGAGTTATGTCCAGTGTACGGATGACTTATTCAGAATAGAGTTCCAAGTCATAAGACTCATAACAAACATATTAAAATCTTATGGTCAAACTAATTCTTCTACGTAATTAAACTTGAATAATCTCCTATTTGTCAAACTAAATCCACGCCATTAATATACATGGATCTGAAGCGCTAAGCATGGCAATTAACCAATTAGTGATAATCAGCGTGGCTAGTTAGTTCTCAATATTCAAGAATTATTAAAGTTATTAATTAATTAATTTAATAACTTGTGTGGTTGTGTGTGATGTTTCGTTCCATCCGTATTACAAAACTTTACCATTTTATTTTTAAATATTTCACAAAATTTTACTTATTATTAGATAACGAAATTAAAACAATATCATTATTATTAATATTACTTATTTATCACTAAAAAATAACCTATTTAATTTCCTTTTTTATATACTCCATTATTTTAATTCATTCTTAAACTGCGTGTAAGTTTTAATGAGTAAAGATTTTCTTTTTTTTTCTTAAGGAAAGTAAAGGTTTTCTTTGAAACGGAAGGAAGGATGATAATTAGTAAAATTTGTATTGCTGCGTAGTGGACCCACTGCATTTTGTTTTCTTGAAGGGAACACACCTCTTATTGTATTGTTAGTTATGCAAAATCATGAATCATGCCCCGTATAATTATAGAAAAAAATTGTACCATATGTCAACTTATAATTATAAATGAAGTTTATTTAGAGTTTATGATCCGCGTCAAATCAATGTGTGGATATATAATTTGATACGACAAAACCAATAAACAAATTCCATTTTTCGTGCATGGCTGCTTTGCATGTGTAGAGTGTATACATTTATTTTTCCAAAAATCAAATCCCACCCGAAGCATTCGTTTCTCATGATTAAGGATTACTTCATCCGCACAATACTTATTAGAATTTGGGCATAATTTAAGAAAATAATAAGTTAAAGTAATTGAGTTAAAATGAAAAAGTAATGGGATATGTTACTTTTTAATAAGGTGTAGTAATAAAAAAGTGTATTTATGTTAAAATAATGTTTTAGAGTGTAGGTTAACTTCCTTATTTGGTAATGGGTAAAGTTTTGTAAAACATCAAAAAAATGAAATGTCGTCAAAGTTTTGTGGGACGGAGAGAGTAGTGTTTAGTTTGTTTTAAATGCAATTTTCTTAAGTTCGAGTTCAAATAAATTCAGTTAAAGTTTATTTAATTCAGCTCAAATTTACGTGGATGAAATTTATATTTGAAATAAATTAAGTTCGGTTCAAACTAAGGATCTGTTTAGCAAAACTAGCTGATAAGCCAGCTGGTAGCTGATAAGCTACTATTGGTAGCTGATAAGCTACCTAATTACGTAACTGATAAACTAGCTGACAAGCTACCTGATTTTAATGTAACTGTTTAGTGAATTATCTGATAAGTTAGCTGATATTTCATAAAATGACATTATCCTTTTTTTTTTTTTTTACAACTTAACAATCAACACCCGCATATCCATGAAAAGGGCTTTCAAAGGATAATCGTTTCATGTAAAGTTAAAAAAAAGTATCCATCTTGAGCAATACACATAAATCCAGACCGAGCAAAAACAAACTAATGAATTAACAACTTCTACACAGAATAACACCGGAAAGTCTATGAAACAAATCATGAATTAACAACTTCTACAGAAAAAAACGAGAAAGAATTTGCTTACCTTGACGATGGAGAATTCAGTCTGGAAGATGATCGACGCGCCAGTATTTTCCCGGGAAGAATTTGTGGAAGAATTTGTGTTGTATAGGGTTTTATTATTTTGGATTTAATTAGGTCAGAGTTATATCCGGAATAATAAAATATATGAAGTTAACTTATAAAAATAATAATAATAAGCTTTAGTTAGCTTATTAAATAGCTAGCTTATAAGATACCTGATTTCATAAGTTCGACGTTCATATAACGAGTTTATTGTTAGTCAACCGTCAAATAAGCTTCTCGAGCTGATAAGAAGCTAGTGGTAAACGGATCCTAATGAGTCCTAGTTTCGAATATCGTCTGGAAAATCCTGAAAGAAGAGACTAGCCTATGGAATCCACTATCCACTAATACAAGCTAAACTAAATCAGTGCATAGCAAAAAGTGGTGATAGCTAATTAGCTACACATGGAAAGCCATACTAAGATTTAGTTTCATGCCAATCAGCCTAAACTGCAATTCAATCAGAATAAGGAGCACACCCGAACTCACTTATCAATCTAGACTGGGTATGGAAAATGAAAATCAGAAACAAATTCAAACACTTTGTATGGCTAGCTGCTCAAAATCGACTGGCAACGAGAGAAATCCTCTATTGCCGGCGAATCACCGAGATTAATGGAGACTGTATCAACTGCCCAAACAAGCAAGAAACAGTTCTGCTTCTGCATATCCTCAGACTATGACCGGCGGCTAAGCTCTACCTAACGTCCTAACCCAAGTGCAACACAGAAACAAGACTCCATACCTGATGGAAACTGGTTGAAGCAAAATCTCCAAGATAGCAGTCGCTTCTCGGAGGGGAACTTCGACACACAGTGGTGTATTGTCTTCATCTGGAACGTCTAGAAATCGAGGAATGCAAAAACATTCAGGGGCAATGAAACATTATGTTATAACTTGTACCGATACGGCGATACCTTCTTTTTTTTTCTTCTTTTTTTTTTGGCAAGACCAGGTTTACAATTTGTCTAACCTACAAATTACGATACTCCCGGTCAAAAATTCACCTTCCATACCTCCCTAAACCGAATCTTCTTTGCGCATGCAACTCAGACACGGAAACTTCAGTAAAAAGTAAAAACAAATAGTTTAATCTGCAAATACTACTACAAGAGCAATTTGCATCCTTGCCTCCAAGATCATGGGACCATATACACCTACTGATAAACAGAAACATGAATTGCCACAACAATAACTCTATCATAATGTCCTAAAATCAGAGTTGAAAATTAGTAGAGATCATCAAGACTTTCTACGGAGCAATATTAACACCAATCTTGACTTTCATCCTAAAGTATACACAGCAAAAACAACAACTACAATTGTTCTTATAATATAACTATAATCAGCTGTTAATTTATTATTATATTAATCATTTGTGTTCTTGTTGTTGTACTGATCATCCCTCATTTGTGTTCTTATTTATTTTTCTTTTAATATTGTCCTCAGGACAAATATTGAAACAAAAAAAAATTAAAAAAAAAGGAAGGAGGAAGAAGATGAAAACCTTCATCAAAGAACCTTCATTAGCTCCATTAATGGAGTCCTCTATTTAATTTTTTATTTTATAATTAATTTTAATTTACTTTTTAAAACTTAAATTATTTGTAATTAAATTATTGTTAATAACAATAAGTTGGGGGTGAAAGTGATATTATATAAAGTGTCAAAATTGCAGTTTAGTCCAGATTATAAGTATGTGTTTGTTAGTGTTTATTAAAAACTGAATTTAGGACTTAGATGTTATTGTTACATCTAATGAGACTCGGATGAGAAGTTGTGATCCAACATGGATGCTATATGTAATAATCCCTATAAATAATTATTTAGTGCTAACATTGTTAGACTTTATTCTTTTCAGCTGATGATTTTAACTGAACTGAATAAATCTAAAGTGCAGTACAAATTTAAAAATAATAGAGTATACGTTTATAATTTCACACGAGGAGACCGAGTTTTCTAGTTAAGGATAACTGTAAATGAGTTTGTATTAATTTCTTAAAAACATTTGTTAAAAATGTAATGGGTCCTAGTTTCATTAATTTTTTTTTAATAATTAAAAAAAACACAAAGGCGAAAGTCGGAAACAATGATCCATCCAAAGCTGACCAGTGACCACCAATCCACCATACCCTTTTGTGACTTGCCGTTGAGTAGTGTGTGGAAGAAGCAGCTTCAGATATGGCTGCTATCCTAACTCCATCACCTTCTCCACCACTCAACTTCCTTCCCAAAACCACCTTCTCCGCCCCCTTCGCTTCCATTCCCCTCCACCGGAAACCACCTTCCTACCGCTTCATTCCTTTATCTGCTCAATTATCTGATCAAACAGCAACGATTACTCCGTCAGCTACAAGGATACACAGAATCGACAAATCGCGCCTCTGCGTTTCTGAGAGTAGCTCCGATGATGAGCTCTGGGCTGCGGCGCGTCTCCGTGTTCGATCTTTCTACAATTTCAATGAACAGACGTTTGGCATCGAAGTGAGTACTCTTCCATTTGCTATTGCTCTCGTTTTCCTTCATTAATTCGATTGAATAGTGAGTTCATTGTTAGTAAAGCTATTTGATTGGATTACATCGGTTAAGTAGCTGAATTTGGCTCGTTTAGTCTTCAAAGTTGTTATTATGGACGTGCTATTAGTTTCCTGGATTAGTTCAATTCCATTAAGTATCGATTGTTACTGTGGCCGATTTGTTGAATTCGTTGTATTGATGCAGCTGAATTTTCTTTGGGGCTTTGATTGATGTTAAATGAAATGCTTGATTATTTATAGACAATTTAGGCTTGAATTGAACCTATGGAGGTGGCATTAGTTTCAAGTAAGATTTACGACACCGTACGATGAGTGGAAGTTTTCTGATATTAAGGTTGGAAACTCGCAAGTGAACTTATGGCTAATGTTATTTTCTAATTGTCAAGTTCTATTAGGATCATAAGCGGTACCTGGCAGAGCAAGAATATGAGGCGGTGAAGGAGCGTATTTCTGGTATACGCAAGGGCTTTAGGAAGGTTTCTTGCATCAGTGCGACTCTGCCAGTGTCGGCATTGTCAAGTGTTTCAGATGAGTTGTGCTCTGCTTGCAAAGTAAGATCCTGTTTAGTTTGTGTTTGCATTACATTATCATTATTTTATCTGCATAATGTTGTGTGGATACCTGTTGGGCTAAGTGTCATTATGTTATTTATATCCAGTATATATATTAAGAGATCCATCTGTTCTTGTAGTGCAAAATTATTTCTAGCCTATAAAAGAATAGAGTTATTGTTAGTTCGTTAAGGAAACAGTATTTAGGTTTTCTGATTATCTAGTTCCGTACTTCCATGCCATCCAGATTGTCATAGACTCATAGTATTTGAGATACAAATGGCATTGTCTGATTGCCTCTAACCCCATTCATCCTCGGATTCACCTTCCCAAAGCTTGAGGTTGTTTGAGACGTTAATGAACATATTTTATGATGCTTCAAAATGTATAAATGATGTAGAGTTCTGGTCCACCCTGATTTCTGTGAGAAATTTTTTTATGGATGAGTGAACATATAAATAAATGGGTCCATTACATTTAGACCCCCTCTTAGATACCCTAATTACATTTGGCTACTAACTAGATCATCAATTACATCTGCATCAACAAAATCAGTTTTTTAAACTTCATCAATAAAACAACCAAACACGCCCTTAAACAAATTTTCAATAATATACTTCAAGTTTTAACTTTTCAATTTAACCCCAATTCTTAATTTATTTTTTATAATTACCCCATCTTCTTCATCCTTTCTTCCCCCTCTATTTTCTCCATTAAATCACCATTAATGAAAGTTTCAAACATTCTTCCTCTTTCGATACAGCTACTATTTCTTCTTCTTTTCATTTTTTCCATTTTTTTCTCCGTTTCTTTTTTTTAAAATTTCTTCCATGCCAGCTCCGCCTTGGGCGGAGCTGCAGATCTGGCCCCGCCCAGATCTGTAACAGCTCCGCCTACGGGCGGGCGGAGCTGCTCCTCACCTCCTTTAATGGAGCTTCATTAATGGAGGGTTTTTTTTAAAAAAAAAAAAGAAGAAGAAGAAAGGAGGAAGAGGAAGAGGAAGAAAAAAAAGTTATTAATGGAAGATTTTTGGAGAAAGAAAAAGAAACTAAGTTTGGAGAAGATGGTATTTATGAAAAGTATTTTGAGAATTGTGCTAATTTTGTAGTTTTTTTTATAAATGTAGGATTAAATTCAACATTAAATTTGTAAAGAATAAAAAAAATGAGGAGTTAAATTAAAAATTAAAACCTTTAGGAATTTTTAAGTAAAAAGTTTAAATTATTTAGTATTAATTTTTGTAAATAAAAATAATATAGTGCAAAAATGCAATACAATAAAGTTTTGAAATTGCAGTTTGGTCCAGAAGGTTAAGTGGTGTTTGTTGTTGTTTTTTAAATTCTGATTCTTGGACTTAGATGCAATTGTTTATGTAAGGAGTAGTTGGATGAAAAATGTGTTTCTAGCAGGGGGTCCAATAGTAATAATTCCTAAATAAATTGAGTCATAGATAGTTATCCTACTGAGCGTTTTGTTGTTATTTTGTGTTTTTTTTTTTTTATATAACTGGCTATGTTGTCATCTATGCTGATTGGTCATATTATTGTTCAGTTTTCACAAAATGGGGAAGACAGAGTTGTCGTGGGGACTCTGGATCTGAACCAGTGCCTTAGTCTTCCAGATGAAATATGTGGAAGCAAACCTAAGGTTCTATTCGCTTCAACTTCTAGATATTACTGAGTTTTTCACATTCTGCATTAGTTAAGGCACTTCGGAAAATAGAAACTGAAAAGGCCCTTATATATATGAGAATCCTGCGCAGAATTGTTATTTTTCTTTGTTAAAGTTGAATTAAATTACATTTGTAGTTCAAGCTTGTGATTATCAATTTACATAATTATTTCTCCGCTTGCACCTTAATACATAGTTACACTCCTAGAAACGAGGAATGTGGAATATTAATTTTTGTTCTATTAAAATCTTTTCATTTTTTGGAAAATTATGCTGTTTTCCATGATAGGTTAGCGTATGTGATTACCAACCTAACAATTGGGCTGATGTCATGGTGTTCCATCTAAACAGACAATATAATTAGGCTAATGCTTAATGTTTTTTCACATGGTACAGTAAGTTATATCAAGATTTTCACCATGATAGTTGATACATTTGTCTCGTTCTAAAAGGGATCTGGAGCCGATTTTGCTAGGGCATACATTACCAATGTATGTGTGGATGTCATGTGTTCCATCTAAACAGACTATAATTAGGCTAATGCTTAATGTTTTTTCACATGGTACAGTAAGTTATATCAAGATTTTCACCATGATAGTTGATAGATTTGTCTCACTTTAAAAGGGACCTGGAGCCGATTTTGCTAGGGCATACATTACCAATGTATGTGTGGCAAAAGAGTTGCATCGAAATGGTTTAGGCTACGATATAATTGCAGAATCAAAGATAGTTGCTGAGGACTGGGGTAAGAATTTTATGCTGGAGTACTAAAGCATTCTATATTTAGGTTAACTAGATGTAGCGGTTTGGCCAGGCATAAGTTTGCTTTGTAATCTTCTTTCCAGGCATAAGTGATCTGTATGTTCATGTGGCTGTGGATAATGATGCGGCCAAGAATCTGTACCTGAAAAGTGGTTTCACGTTAGAGAGTGAAGAACCTGCATGGCAAGCTAGGTTCTTGGATAGGCCCAGGAGGCTTCTTCTCTGGATGGGGCTTCCTATCTCGTATGAATTGTAATGCAACTTCGTATGATCACATTAACATGCATAATATCTTTTAATTGTACACATGTAAATTATTCTTGTATTATTATAGCATGTTATTCTATAGGATGAATGTGATATATATATAATCATACATTTATATATACGACTATGGTTCTCCAATACCAAGGCTATGCGGAAGTCTAATTCTTTGAAAAATGAGTGTTTTTTTTTATGTGTTGTAATTTTAGATTGCCTCGGGGTGTTTTAAATGTGTATTGGTGTTTTACGATTCTTTTTTTCTTCTGTATATAGAAAAAGCTCTCGTTTCTTCCTTAGGAGATGTTCAGTCTTCCTTCATAAATGGTGTTGGATATCGATGTAAATTTGTATATGTAACTCTTGAAGGCATTAATAATTATTTGCCGTTTCAAAAAAAAGTCACTATAAGAATCCTTTATATTTTTGAGATGTTGTTTGATTTTGAAAGTCGTGGTATATATAGGGAGCCGGTTGAGGACTTGAGGTAGATTTGGGGCGCTGTAAGGGCGAGGGGTTTCTTTGTAGGTTGTGGTGCTGCGTTTTTTAATAGGTTTGGATGGGTGTCGGTATCGAGGGGTTTCTTTGTAGGTTGTGGTGATGCGTTTTTTAATAGGTTTGGATGGGTGTCGTTATGGGAGTTAGCTCGTTGAAGGTGCTGGTTTAGGGTTTTCGAGGTTGAATTTGATGAAGTTTTCTTCGGATATTACAATGTTGTGGTTGGAGTTTGGGGTTTGGGTAGAATCAAGGTTTAGATCAGGCCAAGTATTTGTTTTCTCGTTTCGATTATGTAATTGCATCTGAGCATTACTTATGCTCTTTTCAATTAATATATAAAAATTTTGCTGTTTCAAAAAAAAAAATCATTTATATTTATCGTATAAATAATTGTACGAGAAATAATTCGGAAAGACTACCTATATATGGTCTTTTATGAAAAAATCACATTTATATTCATATATCATCTTTTATGCAAATGTGCAGCGAGCTTAAAACTCGCTGCCACTTCCACGTCCATGGTCATATCGAGCATGGATAAACTCCATGGACGGAGCTTTCAAGCTAACATACATGGTGTTTTTGTAATTAAAAAAAAACAAATATTATTAGATGTGTTATTTGTTTTGATTCTTAACTAATTGAGTTGTTGAGAGTTCTCTAAATTGTTGAGAGTTCTCTAAATGGTTATCCTTCATTATAGATGATTCAAGCTATATTCAAGTAAGTGTAAATTCTAAATTCATTTTGAGTTGATTTGGGAAATTTGACAACAAATGTAAAGTATGTATTTTGAGAATTTGAAAATGAATAGGGATTAAAGTGCAATTTCATACATTTGTTATTTAGTTTTAGTAATTTATACTCATTATTAATTTCACATCAATACACCAAGTATTTTTTTTTTTTTGAAACCATACACCAAGTATTTGGGAACAAAACTTCAACAATTTTTGCGATTAACATATTTAAATTTGTTTTACGAATTAATTATATAATATTTTAACAAAACTTCACTAATTTTATAACAAAGCATTACTAATTCTTAAGCAAAACATTACTAATTTTTAAACAAAACATCAAGGATTATTTAACGAACATCACTAATTCTTTGACACGACACCACTAATTCTTTAACAAAACATCACTCATTACCGTTAACAAAACATCTATAATTATTTAACAAAACATCACTAATTCATTAACGTGACACCACTAATTCTTTAACAAACATCACATACATTGATACCGTTGAGGCCTCACCACATTGGTCTGATTGGCGTGAGAACTTTGCCAAGGAGATGTACAACAACTGGCATTATCGCTTATAAACGTAACTTTTCTATGTTTGTTTTATGCTTTACACAAAACCTGGATAATTTGCTATTAATATTGTTATGATCAGTTTGTTTTTTGTTTGACACTATAATTTATTTTTGGGAAGGATAGGGCTAAACATGCTTTTGATTGTGCATCAATAGATCTCCAGCATTCTCCAGTTGATAAGAATAAAGTGGGAGATGGTCCTGGTTTAAAGAGCAACAATGACAAAGGTGCAAACAATGATAATTGTCTATCTCCAGAGCCAGAGGTGGTTCCTGTTGATTCTGAAGCTCCTGATAGTATCACTCCTGGTGGAAGTAGCAGAAGTCGTACGAGAAAGCTCGTTGTGGATACTGGAATGTTGAGTCCAGTTGTCAATCTAATGACTTCTTTTATTAATGAGTCACAAAAATCAATGAATGCACTTACAAAGGCCATTGAAGTTACTAAAAATGCAAACCATCATACTCGGACAGTGTTTAATACACTTGGTAAACTTCCAAACTCTTCCAATTGAGCACCACATATTGGTTGCACAAAAGGTGGTCAACAATCCTCAAGAGCTGGCATTGTTCTTTTCCATGCCTGATGATGCTAAGTTTCGTTTCATCACTATGCTACTTCGCGATGTGGTCTGAGTTACTTTGCTTAATTTTCTACTTTAATTAGTACACTGGGTTGTAGTCTTAATTAGTATTAATTTTCTTTTACTAGATAAAGGCATGATGCCTAAAGAAATGTTAGTACTATTCTATTATTCAGAACCACTGCTTTTTTAAATCATATTTGAGGTTTTATCATATGTTCTATTGTTTATCTGTCCATGATCTTTGTACCAGCTGTTGTAATTATTATATTTTGCTTAAGGTTCATTACCAGGAGCATGGTTAGTTGGTTCAGCTGTGTGTTAATTACTGGCGAATGTTTTTGTTAGTTTGTGCTTGAGTAATTAATTAATAGTGGTCTGGTGATCTAGTTGATGTGAGGTTTAGATAGGCCTGTCAGTTTGGTCTATTTATATGGACTTTGTCCAAGTCTATATGTAAAATGCAAAACCAGTCCAATCCAAGTCCATATTATGTCTACTATGAAACTAAATTAACTGACTACAGAAAAATATAGACCGGACTAGACGGATCATAGATGGATCTGGTCTATTTTTTCAGTTAATTAAAAAACTGCCCCTCCTAACTTCTCGCTTTCTTCTTCTCCACAACTTCTCTGTATTTCTGATTCTTCTCGTGCAAGCTTTCGTTCTTCACCAATTATGCACGAGAATTTTCGAAAATTTACAATAGAAGAGGAAGGATTCTAGTGGATGTAGTTATACATGGAAAGGGAAACTTGGTGGGAATGAGACTATCTTATGTGTTTTTCCATATTTTTATAGATTTTCGAATAATGATTCCGAAGTTGAGTCAGATGAGTGCCGGAGAGGGTGATCTTATGGCGATTGATGTGGGATTTAGCTTTGAATTGGATGAGCTGTTGAGAGTATTGGCTTATGCATTGGGGAAGAGTTGTTTGGGAATACTGAGAGTTCTTAAAGTTCAATGCACCGAAACTGTTTGAGAAAACTCCTCAGTGAACACCGTGCATTATTCTTCCTGTTTTTCAGTTTTAGATCGGTCTGGTTCAATCAAAGATTGGATCTAGAACCAGTCCAGATTAAGTCCAGTTAAGTGGATGAATAATGGATTTGGTTTAGACTTGATCTAAGTCCATAAGTTAGATTTGGGTTAATCTAGACTCATGAATTGACAGGCCTAGGTTTAGATTATGTTTTTGTCTACAGCAACATTTTTATATTCCCAGCAAGCATATCATGTTTCTGTTAGTTTGTGCTTGAATTGCAGATAAATAGTTTAGGCATGATTTACATCAGAGTGACTTGAATTGCATATCACTAGTTTGATCCTAAAAGGCTAGTTGTGTTTAAAAAGAACTTGGTTGTGGTTGGGCATTTAGATCAGATTTGTGACCATAAAAAAGCACCATGTATATTGGAGGTGCAAGATCTTGGTTGCTTTTTTACTGTTTGGAACTTGGAAGTAATCTGAAATCTCTGGCTTGAAAAATAACCAAAGCTTCATCACTTGTGGAAAGATAAGGAGCAAGGAAATATAAAAAAGATGTAAACTAGTTGTACCTTGCTCATATTAGCAGGCTAGCAAATAGTTGACTCTGATAGCTATGACTTTAGCTCTCTGCCATTTGATTACTTTGAACCTGGGTAGTAAAATGTTTTCTAGTACCTGCTTGTGCACTTTCTTGATTCTTGATTGTTAAGGTGCTGGTTGTTATCACAATTCTGTGTAATTAAAATAGATACATATTCATCAATATGAAGATTGTAGTTAAAAGTAATTAAAATAGAAGCAATGACTGGTCGGCACTCAAAAGGAAGAAAATAACAAAATCATTAATTAAAGCATAATGGCAAGTAGGGAGACTTTGGGGAGGAGCAAAATTTGAGAATTTATTCCCGCATCACCTAAATTTGGGATTGAATGTTTGTGGGCTCCACCAGTTTAGGATCTATGAAGTTGGGTGGTTTTGAGCTTTTTCTTATATTTTTTATTAAATTTGGGTTTAGGGAGGAATATAGCAACTCTACAACTATTGCTCTAATTCTTGTTAACACTAATGATAGTGAACGGTCAATTAAAGATGTAATATAGTGCGGATGAAATAAGGCAAAATCTCATTATTGCTAGAGAAGAGCTCCCTTAGGAGTAGAAGTTAGGATTAGGGCTGTGCATTCAGATTAATCCGATCCGAAGTTTCGGATTGAATCGGGTTCGGGGAAAAAATAACTCGATCCGAACCCCGATCCGAAAATCCGGATCGGATGGGATTCGGATTAATCCGAAAATAATCCGATATTTAAATTATGAAAAAAACAAAAAACAAAACAACTCTATAAATTAACAAATTGGACATGAATTCAAAAATAAAACTTCAAATTCAAAGTGGCAAAACCAAGTTCACATAGTCGCACACTTGCTTCAAATTCAAATAGTCTAAGTTAAATAGTTAATATTAGCAACTTACCCTATTTTTTTTAAAATTATTTTCGGATTAATTCGAAAATCCGCGAATTATAATCCGATCAGATCCGAACCCGAAAAATAGAAAAACCTCAATCCGACCCCCGATCCGAAAGTGTCGGATCGGATCGGTCCGGTGCGGATTTTTCGGTTTTCGGTCCGAATTTTCGGTTTTCGGTTTCTATGCACACCCCTAGTTAGGATAGATGGCATTAATTACATATCTATGCGTGTAGGCTAATGTGTCATGTGTTTGGACTTGTTTTACATAAGATTGTATCTGATAATTACAAATTCATAATCCCGTGTCTTTAATCTCCAGAAGTGCCTCATATTGTACTGGGTCATAACCGGCCACCCCTAAAATATATCGATCCGTACCTTAGAGTCCGTTTGGTAGATAGTGGGTATTTTGTGTTGATGTTTTCTGTGTATTTTGACACCGGGCCTAAAGTGGGTATTGTGAAGTGTTGTTGAGTAAAATACCTGTTTGGTAGCTAT